>VUJU01001699.1:13649-50450 GCA_009835225.1 Aphis craccivora
AAGCACATCCATCTCATTAGGATATATATTTCTTGTACGTATACCTAAACAATATAATATATATTATATAATAATAAAACATAATACTTATTTAAAAACAATTAATTAATTTTCCAATTTTTCATTGCATTTAGTGTATGATTTTGTACCTATATACTTTTTTTAAGGGGGCACCTGTCAGATTTTTTTTTTAAGTGGGCGGTAATGATAAAAAGTTTGGGAACCACTGGGATAGAGTATAGTCAAATTTCGGCTAAGTAGTTACTAAAATTGCATTTGCAATATCTAACTAGTCGCTACTCGCTAGTAGTAATAATCTAATTATGAAGTAAACGTTAGTCGCTATGAATGACACAAAATAAACGATAATATAGAATAAGGAAATACAAGATTAAGGAAAAGGCTACAAAATATTTGAGAAATTGGAAAAGAATCACTTTTCTATTTAAAGTGTTCGATTGTTATACAACACTTTACACTTAGTTCATAGTTGCATCCAGTGGCGGATTTACGGGGGTGGTCCATGGGGTCTGGACCCCCCCCCAAACACTGATATATACATATTATGTATAATATAATGCATACACAGAGTCTAACCCCTAGTATACATACACAAACACAATATAATATAATACTGGACCCCCCCCCCAGAAAATTTTTGAAAATCCGCCACTGGTTGCATCGGTAAAAACACTATGAAAAACATAGAATATAATATTAGTAATGTATGAACTAATCAGAAAAATCGATTTCTTATTAGATCAATTAACTAGAGTTGTAAAAAACAGCGTTTTAAAAATGTTTCATGTATAGAATTTCATAAAACATTTTTTGAGAAATAAAAATTATAGAAGAAAATTATAAGAAGTTTTATTTTTTTTTTAAAATATCTATTTAATTAATTATAATTGTAAATTTTTTTTAATTGTTATCCAGACTAGCGATTGCCAATTTGTTTTTTGTGATATTTACGAATTACAAAATGTTGATCTACAACTCCGATCTTAAAATACTAATAGTTATGACTAATAATTAACTATATACTATAATATACCTACTCTCAGAGGAGTGCGCAAGGGATAGATATAGGCTTTTTTTTAAGTCTTCAAACATGGCTGGATTTGGGATCTCTAGTTTTTAAAAATAGGTAATGTAAAATAATATATTTTTATTTATGGCGTCCCCCCATATCAAATTCCTGAGCGCACGCCACTGCCTACTTTATCAAAATAAGATTTATTACATAAAAATCTCTGAAAAATAATCTTGGATTGGAATATAAAATTCAAAACTCAAAAGAATCAAAAAACCAATAAATTAATTATAAAAATAAAATGTTTCAAAAATTATTATTTAATTTATTTTTTTCATTAATTTATTATTTAATTAAAATTATGTAATAAAAGATTTTTTTTAAAAACTTATAATTTTTGAAGTACCCAACGAGTTAAATTAATTACCAAGAACCTACTCACGTTTATTATGTTATAATACATTATTATCTATAGTTTTTGACATTTCATTTTACGGTTGAACGAATATATAACATTTAACATATTATATGTATTGTATACATTTCGCTCATTATGTGAACAATATATTATATATATATATTATGACAATAATCATTAGTCATATTATATATATTATAATATTCTGTACCACTGTGGTTTGGGGGAAAAAAACAGGATAAACCGAAATATGACAGATTTTTTTTTTTAAAAGATAATTTTTAATCGGTTTTTGTTTATCTAACAGGATGGATTCATTTCCTTTATGATATTATAAATGTTTTTTGTGCTATGTAGACCACCATTAGTATATTGCAATGAACATAGCGTGACGGTTATTTATTTGTTGCTATTATAATTTATAACGTTTAAAATAATTAATTCTGGAACAGACGAACAGTATTTAACTATGTTTTATTATATTATGTAACAAGGTTAACGCTTTTTTTTTGGAATCTAACGTATCAATTAAACAGTTAGCTGCCACTAAAAAAGCTATTACGTGTTACAATAATCATCATTAATAAAGAACAATACTGATTGTTTTAATAAATTTAACAGACTGAATCGTATGTATATTATTATATTATTATTATAATTGTATTTGTATTAATAAATGTTTAAGGATGACATTATACCCAACTGTAGAACTGTATATTTTAAAATCAATGCTACTACCTAAGTACTTTAATAATATAACAAATATTAATGAGTCATTAATAATGACTTTCTGTAGTTATTAATAAATATAAAATTTGTATTTAATTGTACTCGTACAAATTTGACTCCTTGCCCCTTGGGGTAGGTATAGTACTAGTGTGTTCAAGTTTTTTATAACCACTTACTCATAAAGTCATAATATTAAATATTATCACACGTTTGAAAATTGAATAAATGTAAATTATATTAAAAGGTGTTAATACTTTTTAACTTTCAGGTAAGTTAAACAACTATCAACTTAATATATAGTATGTAGATAGTAGACACCTAACTACAAAAAAATTGTTATCAATCAATCAAGTTTAATTGGGAAAATAATATGTAATTACATTTAATATCCACCTGCTGTATTATCAGATTTTTCCAAAGAAAAAAAAGAATTGTTATAAAATACTGCACTCGTCATTATTGTAAATTTATAACACATTTAAATAAAAATTGTTAAACCTCAAAATTTAAGTATTTTTAGTAAATTTTATTTTATGGATTTGTACAAAGTTGTAAATTTAAAAAATGAAGGAAACAATTTATCTTTATCTTGTATATCCTACAATAGAATAATTGACAATTTTAACCGATCACAATATTGAAGTGTTCACATTTTGAACTAACTAGTTTTGCAGTATTAATGTACACTGTATAGATTTTTAGATAGATTATGCACTTAACAAGCTATAATATTCTTTAAAATATTTAGTTAGTTTGCTACAGAAACTTAATATTATCTGTGTTGTCTTATACTAAGACAAAATCACCTATATTATATTTTTAAATACATAGTATCTATTATCTAAATAATTAAGTAATAGAAATAAATTTAGTATAAACTACTTATTTTGCACGAGATTATATTTTAGATACAAAAGACACAAGTAAATACTCGTAAGTGTACTATAAATATGTTATAGTAATAGATTATATTATTTTATTTATAATTCTTAAATATCTTGGCTTATGCAAGAGTATAAGTATGTAATTTGTTTGGAAATCTAATTAATTGTACAAATAAGGTTTTTAACATATTATAATTATTGTTCTATAAAAAAAAATCTATTAAACATAAATTAACTATTTATAATACCTATATCCTTAATTATAAAAAATATACTACTTCACTATTAACTTGGGTAAATAAGTCAACTTTTATTGTAGTTAAGTTTTTCTTTATTCTAAAATAAGAAAAATAAATATTACGACAGATATAGTGCTACAATGAGCAAAAGGTACATACAAATTACAAAACTGGTTATAATTTTTCTTTCAAAAAATAATTTTAGTAAATGTTTTTAAGTTACATAATATGCTTCAAAATAAAATTTAAATCGTTTATAAAAAAATATTTCAAGAAAAATCACTAGCCTATATAAGTTGATAAAACTGATAATCAAATAACATTTTTTTTTTTGTTTTTTTTTTTTTGAATAGTAAAATATAAAATGTAAATCATATTATTAATATAACATAAATATCAAACATACAAAATGTTTTAAAATGCACCTAGTTTTGAAAAAAAAAAAAAAAATTAAATGGACAATTCAGCTTTTAGGGAACATCAATATGTTGACAACTAAACTCTATTTAAGAACCATACTTGATAGCTGATTTATGGTGAGTGGCATTCATATATGACAGACACACAGGCATTTGACTCGGTGAAGGTGACAAACACTGGTCCATGCCAAGTATGATTCTTAACTCGAATACAATATAGTTAATATTATTCTGATAATAATAAGTTAGTTATTTTATTGATACACAAAATGGTCACTAGGAATAATGTATAATGTATAATACTAAAAAATATTGCTTAAGAATGTTACATTATATCTATATTATATAATTTTGTACTGAACAGAATACACAATTTCATTATAATAGTTTTAGAAAATGGTTGAACTAATCTGGAAAATACACTCATAGTAACACAAATAAATAGTAAATTTAGAATGTCAAAAAAATTTACATGAAAAAGTAGTGAAAAAATTCTTTGTATAAACTATTTCATAATAAGCCAATGAATTATACAAAAAGAAAAAAAAAAGAAAAAATGTTATAATCAAGCAATTGTTTTTTTTTTTAACTTTAACCTAAATTTATAAAAAGAACTCTCTAATTCGTTCGACCAATATGATGCTAATGAGTACAGTATTTACTATTATGTCAAACATGAATATAATATTATAATAAAAAATTAATTCTTATTACTTGCATTGTTATGAAACAGATATTGCTGATTTTTAATACTAAACTCATGACGTATTAGTTTATTATTATTGATAAGCAGCAACTTAGCTGGCATAATGATAATACAGCTAAGTGATAAATTTGTCAAAATATGTATAACATATCTTTACTTACATTACTAAAAATAGAGTTGGAATATGTAAATTAGTTTGTAATGCTAAGAACGATTGTAATTGTAATGAAATAATTATAATTTTATAATTAAAATCTTATTAAATAATGACAATGACAAAAACAAATTATATCAAATCAAATGTTGAGAAAAAAAAATACTGTACTCTAGAGGTAGAGGAGATGATGAGTATAGGTTTGTTAATAATTCTTTTCTTAGTTTTTATGCTTCTTTGAGGCGTCCACCGTCACCTTCGGATACATATCGCTTACGAGCCGATGCTCTAAAAATAACATAATCATAATATAATTGTTAATATGAAATAATATTCAAATAATTGATATTAATTAATATTATTACCTTGTTGGTATTTTACGTAACACTTCTCTTTCTAAAAATCCAGCATTGATGCACATATCCAAAAAACGTTCAAGGACAGCAGATGCCAATGGGACATCAATAGATATATCATCCAGAACATCAAATACTCTATCAAAACCCTAAAAAATTTATAAATTGTATAAGCTTTATCCTAATTAGTATTTTTTAAGGTTTTTTTGTCATACTTTATTCATCATTTCAGGGGTTATAATAATAGCATCATATAATGCTTTAAGTAACTTGCACATAGCTATTTCGGTATGAGTATTCATTGCTTCTATAACATCAACAACAGCCTAGAAATGAAATTTAGATTATAAAATTAATTATAATGCATTACAATTGATTTTATTATGTTGATATTTAAAGAAAAATCATGTTATATTGCATACGAATCTGCAATGAAGAGAGACATTTTATGTCTCACATAAAATGAACTACGATCTATCACAGACTTATCGTTACACTTTTCGATTTATAATTTATATTAGAATATTATTATATTAGATAATTTCCCGTTACCAGGTAACATAACATCATAACATAACAATTTTAGATTCTGTGTGCCAAGGCACATAATTTATCGTAACGTTTTTTCAATAACGCTTTTCAAATCTATGTGCCAAAGAAAAGACATAAAATGTCAATATTACAAACCTCATAAACAAGTTCATGATGGAAATGTGGTACTTCCAATTCCAAAATACATCTGATGGCTTCTTGCAAATCACCTGAACATAAATATTCATCCAAAAGCATGTTCATTTGTCTCACAAGATACTGTACTGGCCTTAAACTACCACCAACACCCCAAACATTATCAAGTCTAGTCAATCCATGTTTTATATTCAACAAGTTGTGGGCTTTGATCAACGCTTGACTGAAAATAAAAGACAATGTACATTAGTTAATTAATGTCACACAATTGGTTATACTATATTCACTTACTTAGCTAAATCACTATAGTTTTTCTCTTTGAAGAAGTCTATAATCTTAGGTGGGAGACAGTCATCCGCGATGGTTCTGGCTAAGAAACAGCCAACAACAATAGGAGCATCGGGAGTATCAAGAATGAGATCAGGAAGATTACCCAAAATTACATCAAAGCCTTGGGCTATTTCTTTTTGCTTGATTAAACGCCCATATAAATCAGATAACAAGATAGATGTCATCTCTCTTTGTGATGGTTTGTGCTCGAGAGCTACTTCAACAGAAACTTGAGTTATCTAAATAAATATGAAGATTAATTAAATAAAGAATGTTTTTTTAATATTGAAAAATATAACACTAACCAAGTGCCATTTGCTAACTATGTTTAGCTCGCTTAATGTCATTGCTGCTTCATCAGTATCACCATGTTCATAATACTCAAGAATATTAAATGTAATGGAATTCTGAAAAAATTAAAAATATTAAGAAATGTATGCAAGTAAAAATGGATGCAAGGTTGTTGATCTTATAGTAAGAATAATTGCTCCTTGATTTATAAAATTAGAATATTGAATTGTAAACATAATTTACATACTATGTAGTTACATAAGTTAAATACGTATAATTAATAATTACTTTGAGGTCTTCATCAGATGATTCTGGAGTGATTTCTCGTAACACAATATTATCGTCATCCAACAAATCACTGTCATAATTAGGATCCTTCATATCAATAGCGGCATCCAAATCACTTTCTTCACCTAACTTTCCCCAAACGCCTTTACCACCAGCACCGCCTAAAAACAAAACAAATATATAGATAAATATATATTGTAAATTGTACCTAACACAGATACAAAAAATATTGTATTGCATAAATTATAAGGAATATTAATATAAAAATGATTGTCCATTTCTATTTAAATGTATAAGATAATTGTTACTTTGAAAAAATTGTTCATCTATTGTATATTGTGAACCTAATTTTAAAGTATTTACAGCATATCCCAAACTATACTCTATCCAGCAAGAGAAAACGCAAATTCAGAGCATTTTCCTCTAATTATTAAGACTGGTTTCATGATGGGATGCATAAAAGTACCAATATTTATTAGGCCACAAAGAACTCTTTCACTGGATAAAATATGAAGAGGAATAACCATAAGTTTACTTAGATATAACTAAATTACAGAAATAAAAAATTGTTTCATAGAAAAACATTTTTATACTTTTCTGGTAAAAATGTATGTACCTATGTAGGTAAACAAATTAAATTAAATATATTCAGCAATGCTCTTTTTTTGGAAATATTTAATCATCTTAGACTTTGAAATAAATAACTAATGTTTTACAAATATATTTTGATAAATTTAATATCCAATTATCTAATTTTAAACTTTGATAAAGATAATGTTTTAAAAATAAGATCTAGTAACATATACAATATACATACGTCATAATTTCATTGAAATGCATTTTAATATTTATCATCTGAATGTTTTTAAGTTGAATTTAATTTAATTAATAAATATACAAGTATATCTCTCTACAAATTGAGATAATTAAGAGATTAAAGTATTATCTATTGTTTATTTGAACTTTTATTGAAGACCTTCAATAGATTAAAAAAAAAAAAACAGGTTATAATTCAATATATTATATTTTTTTAATTTGCCCTATCATTGTATTATAACTTTAAAATGTAAAATGTCTGAATACAAAAATTATCAATAATTTATTGTTATTAATAGTTATAATTATTGAAGTCTTTAATATTTGACGTCATTGATGCTCATTTATTGACCCTAATAACCACTAAATAATTTAATGAAAAAAAAAAATTGATTAACAGTATGGAAACTATATAGGTACAGTTAAAATGTTATGGTTTTTTTTTTAAAAAAATTATAAATATTTAATTCACTTTCAAAGAAATAAATTCCATTTTAACTACCTACAAGGTATACCTAACATGTGTTATAAAAAGAATTACAATATTAAACGTATTTGTTCAGAAGTGTGGTTGAATTGTTTTGTCTAAATCTATTTATAAATTCTGTTTCGTACATATACATACATTTGAAAGCTAGATTATGCCAAATGGATGTAATACCTAAGCGACTATATATAGTATCCACTAATATTAAAAACGGTTTTGAGTTCCAACTATACCAAACGGTCGTTTAAAACCACACGTTCGACACCAACAGCAGACGAGACAGGTCACACCAAACACACGACATCCAAACCTAAGGACGGATCATACGATTCATACGGTCTTCATTCGAGTCTCCAAGAAGCACATGGTCATGATGTGTGCATTACCTACTACGTGACGTGTAAATGACATCATATTAATACACAAAACATTCGTGCCGGATAACCGAACAACGGAAAAATGTTTACCTTTTTTGATTTCTCCTCTCTTGGTGAAACCGTTCCTGGACTTTCTGTTGTTCTTCCAGCGCCTCTTGAGTTGAACCACAGTGGCGGTGCCGCCATGTCCGTTGACGATGCCGCTGTCCCGGGATAGGGACTTGGCGAGCCGTTTGGCCTTGCGCTTGACGCGCATCTCCACAGACGTCGGGTCCACAGCCTTGTCCGAATAGTCGCTGTCCCCGGTGATGGTACAACCGTTGATCACCTCGGACGCTACGACGTCGATGACAGCGTCGTCAACTTCGGCCATGGCGTCGGCTGTTCGGTTATTATCGACACCGTTCGAACTTCTATAAGGTACCGGCGTGACACCACGCTGTACTCGTACTCGGCAGGGTCGATGAGGTAGATGGGTTAGGCGTGTGCGTCGAGTCTTTTCGGCGGATCAGACGAGAATCGCGTTCGCAAAACGTATAAAAAACGAAATATTACAACATATAAAACAATGCTTGTAAGACTAGAAAAAAAACTAGAGAAAAATTTGGCCCGGTATAAAGGATTTGGGATGTATGGATTCAACGATGGCGGACAGACAATGCGCTTGGAACCGACAGTGACGATGATGTGTGTGGTGGGTAAAAAGCCGATATGCCGATGGGGTCCGCCGATACGCAAAAGCAAAACCGCCGCTTCCAGACTGAATTGCGCAGTTGACGAACGGGGCGCTCCGATTGGCCACAGCTGTGAGTCTGATGTAAACAATAACAATGTACAGGCATCAAGGTCGGCCGCGCTCGATGCCGGCAAGCGCTGGAAACAAGGAGGTTCCAATATTTGGACGCGTCGGCGTCGCGCTTCGTGCGTGTGCGTGCGCAAGTGCGTAAAGTGCGTAGTAGAAAATAACATCTCGTCCCGCCCCGCCGGACCGTCGCCGACGGTGACGATGATGATGCGGAGGGGCACCACACCGTGACCGCGGAGAGTGCGCGTGCGCGAACGCTCGAACGTGTCTACATCGCCGGCGTTCGGTGTTGTTTTGTTGTTATTGTTATTTGTTGTTATTGTTGAAGCTATCGTTTAAAAACAACTGCCGCCGGCACGTCAACCAACGCAAATCGCTATTCGTTGTCGCCCTTTCGGACAACCTGCAGTCGCTACTCATATTATTATATTATTTATCTAACATTAAAATATTTGTAATTGTAACGTATTCATTACCGTACTCGATACTTCTGCGTTTGATATTATTAATATATGGCCCATAACTATTTTTTTTATAAATATATTATATAACGCGTTTTATAACTCGTTTACACGTGACATTTTGTAATTATTAGTTTCATCGCAATAATTATCGTCATGTACATTAATTAATGATTAAAAAAAAAAAATAATGTGTTATTTTAGACAAATAATTATTATTTATCTGTAATATCGCAATGATGCTCACAACTACGTGACGGGACGTGGTGTAGCGGTTTGGCGTTTGTATAGGAGGTATAACCTGTAACTACATTAATAAAATATTATGAACAAAAACCTTACTTTTTCTTTTAGTGTGTGTACACGAAAGTTGTCGAAATATTACTTCAATTTAAAACTTTAGGGGTGGTTTCCGGTAGCAAATAAAATATCCTTGGTGTATTTAGTATTATAAAGATCAAACATAAGCAGTTTTTAAAAGCATCGGAATAAACCACGAACAAATTATGGAAAAACGGGAAATTTTACGCTAATTTACGATAGTTTTCGTTAATATCAATTTTTTTTATATTGTTGTAACTCAAAAACTGACTAGTAGTTACGACTGTAACTACTTGAAATTGTCACAAAATGTTTATATAAGTGTTCTATCATCTGTATACACAGTAAAATTATCCATATACACGCTAAAAATAAAAAACGATTCTGAATGGAGATGATTTGTCAGCCTATAGGATATATTTTTCACTTCAGAGTTGTGAAAAAGGTGATTTATGTTTTGAATTATTTTTAATGAAATAAATACCCCAAAATTGAATCATATACAGCAGAAAATGCCAATATTTATACTAGTTGTTTAACTGGTGCATGTTTCAAGTTTCTACGACTATTACTAGTAATTTTTAACTATAACGAAAATCTAAAGTAATTTGATTGTAAATCGTTATTTCAAGCGTGAATTTTGGATTTCGTAAAAATTTTAACTTATAATATAATTTTTTTTTAATTTACCAACGCTCTACAGTAAATTTCCTTTATAATTATTATAAGCCAAACTTATAGAAAATATTGTATTAAATTTTCAATTCTTAACTAGTATATTATACAACAATTTTTATAAATTTTTAACTACAAAATAATTTACAAATATTCATGGTTTTGACGAATTTTGTTAATTTTTGAACTAAACTAAAAGACTATAACTCATGAGGAATTTTGTATTAAATTTTCAAATATTTTGACTAATTAGACAAGTTATCGTGAACACACACAAGCCATTGTAAAGTAAATACATTCGTCACTCCGTTCAGAATGTAAAACCAAAAAGAAAAAATATGTTATAAAATAGATAAATACGCCAATTATTGCAATAACGAAGCTTAATCTAAAACTATAATCCGTATGATATGTTTGAATACAGTATATTATAATATATCTATGTAGAAACTATAATAATTTATAACTAGATGTATTATAATAATAATATTATTAATAGTTAGTACCAGAAAAATAATGTATGTGATACTGATACATACGACGAAATTAAATCAATAGATAAAAACAAATGAAACAATTATTATTGTTAGATGAACGAGAAGGAACCGTTTTTTCATAGTGGCCATATAATCGGCCCTATTCTAAATAGTTCTCAAAGTATAATTTCGAAAAAACTATAGGGGTAGTGGGAACGAATATTTTTGTTATCGATGAACCGAATAACTTCTGCTTCGCGATTCTGATGTTTTATAATGCTATAACCAGAATTGAAAACACTGGATTTATTTATTTATTTTTCTATTTATTCGGAAATGTAACTACCAGTCTACCACATTTGCCATTTTGTAGATGAATACATGAAGTAAATAGTAATATAGTCGTTGAACGGTTAATTTTTTGGGCAAATAATAACAAATTTAAGTTCATAATATTGCGATGGTTTAAATTTTATATATTAATTATTGATTTGAAATACAATAATATATTTATAGGAATTAGGAAATATACACTGACATAATTGATAATATAAATATTTATAATAATTAATACCTAACTATTATCTATTTCAATTTGTAGAGCAGGATTATTATTGTACTGGGTGATCCATTTAATACAAAACATTCATTATTTAAAAAACTATAACGTATAAAAATAATTACATAACTTTAAGTCGTTATAAACAAAAATTTTTTTAAAAAATTAATATTTTTACTATTTAATTATTGTTGCCATTTTTTAACAACATTGTGCATTTTAAATTCCAAAGCAAAATATTTTTTAGAATACTTAAATACTTAAAAAAATGTTAATTAGAAATTTTTAAGATAAGTATAAAATTTTAAAGTTTGCATTGGTAAAGTGATGTATTATGCTTACATAATATATAGGACCCCGCAAAATGTTGGTCCTTCTATCTAAATTTTAAATATTAATAGAACTATAATTTGTCTAATTAATTACTTCATACTTGTTTGACATTTTATTTTTATAGATCAAAACATTTCAAATAATATTCTGCTAACCTATATAGAATTATAGGAATATAAAATGCAATTTGTAAGTTATCAATAAAAAGAGTCAAAATCTTGAATAACGATGAAAATATAATTTGCTTCCAAAAATGTTAGGTTAAAATAAAAATATAGAGTTTTCTGAAATAATGAATTTTAAGAAATTATGTCAACTGTACCACCCCGTATAATATACACCACAGTCTACATTTTATATTATATACTTATTACAAATAATTTATAATATTGATAATTGATACACGCGATAACAATATTAACAAATATAAAATAATAATGTTTGCATGGTTTGTCGAATATGTTTTGTTGTTTCAACTGTTACATCAGTTAAAAGATATTTAAAAACATAATATGCGTAAACTTTAAATGTAATTATATTATATTTAATAATAAATTAGTAAATTATCTATGTAAAAATAATATTATATAGATACCTTACTTAACACCGCAGTAAAATTACTTACTACATCATAATTTATAGTTTATATAGGTTGTAAGTATTAAGCTACTATTATACTTACATATTGGCCATTATAAATCTCAATTCACTAGTTTACTGAATAATCAATAAAGCTATTTATTCATATACATTATAATATTATATACCTAGTAATGTTATTTATTATTTATTAATAATTATTATATATTTAAATAAAATTAAACATTTATATAATTATTAATATTTTGTTATTAAAACTAATAAAACAATTTTGCATTAATATTCTAAGGTTGTGAAGTCTAAAAAATCGTTATTGATAATCTATTATATATTAATAATGTATAGATTACTATTTTTGTATGCGTGTATAGTTTACAAATTATAAAAAAAAATCCATACACGTTTTCTAAATAAAATATACGGATGTAAGTATGTAATTTGATGTCTTGGTGTTCTAATGCGAATAATGACTGTGGAAAAAAAAAGTAAAAACGATATACTGCAGCAGTGCAGCATATTAATATTTGACCTTGGCAACAAAAAAATGACCGAAGTAACTAGACGAGTTTATAGACGTGCAATTGTTGTATAATTCAGGTTACCAAAATGTGAAAAATTATACATATATTAGATCTTTTGATTTATAATAAATTAATTAATTAGATGTTTTATAGGTAAAATAAATTATAACTAATAAGTAATAATTATTGACATTAATTAGTTGTATTAATTGAATTTAATAATACAAATTGGAGAACTCGCTCTTCTGTATAGTAGATGTTGAGCTTACACCGTCAAGGAGTATAATGTGGAAACTGTATTATACTGTAATAGACGTATTAAATTCAAATTTGAATTCAATCGTAAAATGATAAATCATTGTATATACGAAGAAACCGATTTTGATCAGTTAATTGAACTATTTATTTCTATAAGAATATTTATCATTACCTACTTATTATTATATAAACTACTAATTCAGTAATAGGTCCCTATATAGCGTAGCTTTGTCATAAATACCTATGATGATTTTAAAATTATTTCTATCAGGTAAAGAAAAAGAAATATTAATAGATGACTAAATTGATATTACCTTAATAGTTAATATATTGTACATCAGCAAATAATTTTTCTATATTTATGAGTCTTATATTATTTTTTATTTATTTTAATGTACATATTTTATCATTACTATATTTGTTATTACAATATCTTTTTGTTAATTATCATTCTTTAAATGTGTTTTTTCTTGGTTATTATTCGCACAGATTCTAGCTCTTATTGTATTAATTATTTTCTAATAATTTATTAACACGAAATTTCGTGTTTTTGGTGTTAATCTTTAATTGGAACTATACTGAATGGATTCGATTGAGGTTTTCATTTATGGATATTGCCATATCAAAGAGCTTGATTAGCTAGTCTAGTCAGATCTAAGGTAAAATCTTATAAACTCTCTTCTATCTTCAGAAAATTCAAAATTGTACCTAGGTATGATCTAATAAGGATATATCTGTTAGGTTTTATAGTAAATCTAAAGAATATTTCTATGAAACCACTTGTTGAACGTTAAAAATCTGTTATTTGTAAATTATATTTATTTTTTTGTCCAGTTGAAGGTATTAGATAAATCAATTTTCTTTTGAAGCTAATATAATTGAAGTATTGAACCGAAATATATCCAAGTACCTACTGTATTCAATCTATCGCATTACAGCAGGTTATTACCCCTCTTACAAATGGATTTAAAATGTCCCTAGCATTAAGTCGGGTGAAATATATAATTATTGAATAATTGTGATTTGTTTTTTGTAGGAATTAGTTAAATCTATTGGTATATAATATTATTGTTGTATATGTCGTGCCAGGGCTTGACGTACAAAACCTTTAAAAATAGGTACCAAGGTACCTCGGTTTCCAATTCCCAAACCGTCAAACAAGTTAATATCGACACCTGCGGTAAGATATTACTCAACCTATCTTCGGTGACCACGATAACGAGTACTCCACAAAGAATAGTTTAATAAAATTCCACAGGGACACAGGGTTTATACTTTATAGTTTATAACTATAACTTTAAGGTTGCTTTATTCTCGAGCAACTGTGACCACGATAACGGGTATTGGTGGAAAAATTAAATATTATAGCGTCTTGCTATTTTTAATAATGTTTTTCTCGCCACAAACGCGTTAGTGCGTACTTCAAGATAAATTACTTCAAAGAAGTTTAAGCCCTTTTACAAAAGTGAACAATAGTATTTTATTAACACCAATAAAAATATAATAAATAAAAACTGGAAAATAATATTAAAATTGAATGGTCGCGGTTAACTGTAACACACCACGACGGCCTGATCGCTTCGCTGTCCTTGTTGCTGTCGCCTCATTCATTATTATTTTATAAATTTTGTTGACTGGGTATTTGTTGGTCACTTGGTCCCCGCTCGTTATAGAATACTTTTCGGATACTAGGTATTGTATTATAAACTGTAATACGATAATAATAATAATAATTATTATTATTATATTATATATTATCATACTATTATTTTATTACAATAATATTATAAGTACTGATAGCAGACAAAATATTTTCGTTCATATAGAATCGTTTTTCGTATATAATCGTATTGATCATTAAATTCTAACATATAATCTAATGACCATTACGCTATTACTCAATGATATGGCTCATTCAACACTTTCTATATACCTATACGTCCTACAGCAGAGTGATTTACTCAGGTTTTTTTTAGTTCGATTGGGTGCTTCGGTAAATTCTTACTAGCAAATGGAATTTGTATAATTTAAATTTTAAAATGTAAAATGTGTTGAATTCATTGAAATATACAGCAACAAACAAAAGAAAAAAAAATATATATGTATATGAAATTAATAAAAAAAAAAGTAGGTACCTAAATGGATACCGCTCTGCTGTACATTAGGTGCTGTATGGATCATTATTATATATTATAGGAGTGTTTGAATCCAATGATAGGTATCATTGTATACGAAAAACGATTCTGAACGGAGATGATTTGTCAGCCTAGGATATAATTTCCAGTGGTTAGTGAAAAAGGTGGTTTATGTTTTAATGGCCTGAATACACCAAAATTTAGGTTCTTTTATAATTAATGTAAGCTAAACTTATGAAAAACCTTGTATTAAATTTTCAACTCTTAGATACTTATACAAAATTTTTTATGAATTATACCTACAAAATAATTTGCAAATATTCATGATTTTGACGAATTTTTGTCAATATTTGAACTTCAAATGCTAATAAAAAAAAATTGTGCCTATGTATTCTTAAAATTTTTTAATCACTATAAGAATAACTTATGAGGAACTTTGTATTAAATTTTCAAGTATTTTGATTGGGCCAAAAAAATTTTATCAACACTTCAAAAAAAATTTCTCAAAAAAATCGAAAATTTCAGTGGTCTAAAAATAACTCAAAAAAAGTCAACAATTTTTGAAAATTTAACTGTATATAGATAACACAAACTTAAACATTTGGTGAAAATTTCAAGTATTTACAGTGATTAGTTTTTGAATTACAACCATATAAAAAAATCGATTTGTTCGAAAACTGGTTTTGCGTAAAAATTCCCGTTTTTCCTTATTTTTTTTTTTTTGGTTTTTCCCGGCGCTTTTGAAAACTATTGGGAAATTCAAAAAATGACCTGCCCAATACACCAACTAGATTCATTTTGCTATCGGAAACCACCCCCAAAGTTTGAAATTGAAGCAGTATTTCGACACGTTCTCGTGTACACAGACACACAAAAAAAAAACACACAACTTTGTAAAATCAATACATTCATCACTCCGCTCAGAATCTATGAAAAGGAAAATCTATGAGATATTTATCTACAATTATACACATTCAAATTTCAAATGACCTCATGTAATAATAGATTTATTTTGCTTGCTAATATATTTTACAATAAATAAAAAAATTATGCAATTGATATACGATCTGAATTTTGAATTAATGAGGAATAATAATTATATCAATATATAAAAATATTTCATACTTGTATGAATATAAATATTATAATTTATAATTAATACTAATTATATCAAAAAATGTTAATTTTTAAACCACTCTTGACTTATAGACTTCAGTCGTGAGGGAATGCAAAAAAAAACTAATAACAAATTAAATAAAATAAAATCTGTTCATATCATTATACGCTCAGAAAACTAATTTACTAGTTCACCTATTCTTCCATATTATTAATTATTATATTGTGAATTAACTGACAAAACAACAAAATGCAATATTACACACGTATTTAAAATTAAAACTGTATAGTGTATACTGTATACATTATATTATATTATTTAATATTTAGAAGTTGAATGATTCAATAAACGATTCCAAATCGTACATCGTTTCATTCAAATCTAACTTATTCGCATCAATTTATGACAAATTCATCAATTTTCTGATTTTTTCTTGTTATGGATTTTTATTCACTTATCACGTATTTTCCCACGCATCATCATGTGTATTGTTTCAATTTTTTATACACATCGTATATTAGATAAATACATATATTTTTTTTAAATACATTTTTTGCTCTTATATACATAATGGTAATATTTATATTATATATTAGATCTAATATAATATTTAATATACAATTTATAGTATGGTTATTGAGTGGTATTTTAGTATCTTAAAAATTAAGCATTAATATAGAAATAGAATGTACATTAATGCACATAAATGCAATGTAGTATCTATACATAGGTATTAAACATGTATTTAAATATGGCATCGACCGAGTGCGTCCTGTTATTGATATCGTACCTTTTTAATAGCCCAAGTGCGTCCTCGATAATATCTTAATATCAATTTAATTTCTTATTATCACAGGATATACTTAAACCGTGCTTATTATCTTATTAATTTTGATATACCTATCCTAAGTTTATTTGTCTATAACCTTAGTTCATACACATGAACTAAGTTTTGAATTAGGAGATTTGTATGAGAAGTTAGCCTGTAGTAAACCTTTTATTATAACGATCGGCTTCAAAATATGATATTAAAAAATGTATGTTGTTATTCAAAAAAAAAAAAAAAATAATATATATAATTTTTTTGTTTTGTTTCTGAAAAATATCTTTTATTTCCAAAATTATTAATACTTAAAAGGTTTTAAAACTATGAGTGTTATTCGATAATAGAATCTCCCAGTACACAAATTGTAATAAAAATAATAATTGTTAATGAAATGACTTTTGTTACACCTAACCAATATACCTAAGATATAACAATATTTTATGTAAATATAATTTTATTATAGATGCTTGAGCGAGTTGCGCTTCAGTTAAAATACAATATTTTAAAATTCTAATATTGAAAATTAAAAAATTAAATTTATTTTTCATTTTTTGGCAAAGTTCAAAATGTTTTGTATAATTTATTTTATTAAAGTTATGTAGTATTTTTTAAATTTTAATATTTTTGTATATACTTTAATGTCAATACAGTTGTTGAAGAAACATTTTTAATTCGTTATTAATTTTTTTTTTTAATATTTTATTTGAGAAATTTTAAATATAGACATTGATTAAATATTCTAGTATATTTAATCAATGATATAGGTATGACATTGTTATACATGCAGGGCCGGTTATAGGAGTAGGCGACGTAGGCACAAGCCTACGGCGGCAAAATTTTTATTTATATATAGAGGCGGCATATAAGACAAAATAATAAAACAAGAGGCAGCAATTTTGATTTTTGCCTACATATAAAAATTTGCTTGCACCGGCCCTGTATACATGTTATAATCTAAATTTTTTTTCTTGTAATTTTTATTATATGTAAACATATATATACTTGATAATTGATACTCATTATCCACTAATATTGATGAAATAACTCCTATTTTCATTATTATAAATGTATAAAACTATACTTACAACTAATTTTGACACTTGTACTTTTTGTTTCGAATAATTCGTTCATGAAATATAGTAATTTCAAAATTTAATCATCATAAAATACACTTTTGGCTACTGTTGCTCGTACTATTTATAGTTATAGTATTTGATAACCCTGGTTAGCTCAATAGCTGCGTAATCTATTGTACACATAGTTTATAAGTTTATTGTTATCGTTAACTCAAGATAAGATTTCATTTTTACTATTGTTTTTACGTTAAACAAATTCTTACTTCTAAAAAATATTTAACTTAAAAGAGCTTAAATTTACCAATGGACTAATAACAAAATAATAAATTTACGTAAACCTGTATAAATAAAATAATTTTATACATTTCTGAATAGGTGTGGAATCATTATAGGTTGCTAAATAAAACTTAAAAATGTATACTACTTAAAGTAATATGCAAAAAATATGAAAATTTTAAAAATAATAAATTATTTAAGAATTATTTATTTCTAGAAATTCCTAAAAAGATTAACATTACTTATTTGAAAAAAATTATTACTTTTTAAATTAATAATTAATTAGTGTCTTAAAGTCCACGAAAATATTGATTATTACCTACAGTATTACACATTGCTATATCATTTTTGAAAATAAATAATTCATTAATTGAAATATATTTATTCATTTTACTCTGTAAATGTACCTATAAGAATAAAAAACTATAAAGTGATGATAATGGTGTGATACCAATATATTCAAAAAAGCTAATTTGAATAAAAATAATGTAATACATGGGTACATTATAAATTATAATATGTATATGTATATTTGTAAATTGAGAAAGAATATTCAGTAAGTAATATAATATGTATGATATATTATAGGTGTATACGTACATACAGTATTTAATATTTATGCAATGTGCTAATATATATCTGTATTCTATATGTTAAGGTAGTGTCAATGGACACCTCCTTCGTCAAGCCGGCAAGTCATGTAACCTTTTTTATTTATTGCTTATTGTATTTTGTTGCATCCTGCAGATTGTAAATGTAATTTCTTGAAAAAAAAAATAATAATGATAAATGATAATGACGTATCTAATATCTATACATAGGTACATCTAAGTAATAATATATAGTTCCGATATCAGTTAACATTATTTTGATCTTTAAATTTCATTGAAAATTGTTTTTTTAAATCATAACAATTGAGTTTGTTTAAAATATTTATAACTTAATCTAAATGTGATTTGTATATAGTAATACAATATATTATATAATATACATAATGTTCTAACTTCTAAGTCACCTATATAATTAAAATATTACAGTATAACACATAGAAAATTAAATATTACTTTAACTTGCCTGAAGGTAATTTTTTCTTATTTATATATAAAATATACAGACCAATCTAGTATATTTAATAGGAAATACATTACTAAATAGTAAATACTAACTGCAAAATACTTAAATACATAATCATATAAATAAGAATTCATGTAACCACTTACTATTCATACTCATTACTCTCTCTAATAACTTAAAAATACATAATTATATTATAACATTACTGTATAGTAAATGCACCGTACAGTCGACAGATACAACAATATTATACTTACCTACAATAGGAACAATAATATACAACTATAAAAGATTTTAAATAATGTAATTTAAAATTTATGATATATAATAATTAATGAGTACAGAGTGTAGGTTTACTTAAAAGTTAAAGATTTGATAAGTATAAGAGTTTTGATAAATTATACAACATAAAATAAAAATATACTATTTTGTTGCACTTTTATACTTTATGTTTCGTTAAAGTACTAGAAACTAGACAATCAGATATTGTATTATCAAGAGAAGTTATTTTTTACTTCAAAATATTTAAAATATTTGTCGTTATTTTAAATTTTGTATTTTTTTCGATTGTAGTAAGTATAAAATTTTTGTTATGGCTTTTCGAGATTTTTTTTTTTTTATACTCAGACAAATTTACTCGAGCATTTTGTACTTTATGAATATTGTGTCAGCTATTACGATAATCAGATATTTCCAATATAGTATCTAATGTATTTTATTAAATTTCATAATTTCGATTAGATGCATATCAAATTTAATTCTAAACCATTATCGTGCATCAGTTTTTAAGCATGTTCAAATGCTACAGTTTCCTCTTTATCTAACTCCACCGCAAGTCCACAAAAGATTTAACCAAAATTTTGATAATTTTAAAAATGATTTACAGCTATACTACTGCTGTACGTAAAAACTCTATCGCGTAGAACGATTTTGAAAAAACCGTGTTTTTGTTTTTTGAATTTACATAAAATCATAATATCATGTACATTCTAATTATTTAAATATAATATATTATTTTTTCCTATGTAGTTTTACCAAATGAATACAATGAAAGAATAATAACTATAATACCAGTATAATACTTATATTTCGACGTTGTACACTATCTAGTACTAGTTACACAGTTAGTATTGGTAATACTTCCTGTCGTAATTTTTAAAATTTTAATTAAATTTTAGCGGGAAAACATTTTTGTACTTTCTTATATAAGTAAGACAGAGTAGGCTCTGTGTTAGGAATGTGTCAAACACGTAACATAATACTAACATGTTCCATTTTTGAGTACAACTCTGTAGTACGTATTATTCCTTGTCCGGACTATATTCAGTTTTGCATCGCTTTGAAACAGACGTTATGTTTAGTACCTATAATAGCCAATACCTTTTAGCCATAACAATTAACAATAATCACATAGTTTTGTCAAGTAATTTAACAATAGTACCTACTATTATTTACTTTTTCTAAAACTTTCAGCATTAAATTAAAAACTTTTACCCATAGGTACATCCAATTTCTTAAGTACCTACCTATACCTATTACCTATCAATAGTAACATACAGACATGTCGTAGAGACATCAACAATTTTTCATTCCCAACGTAAGTATATTTCATTCTAATAGAATTAATTATTTTATTAGAGATGTAGCATACTATATATTATATAGTATATAGTTATTTTATATTTCCGATTCTTCTGGAATATTTTGACCGGTAATCAGTATACTTGAAAAGAAAATATCGAAAGATGGGAGTTTTGAATTTGTGAAGAGGGATATTTGTAGATTTAATCGCATTAATACACATCCAAATTGTATTCTACCATTTATTTCAATAAAATTGAATTTAGGTCAACATTTTTATTCGCATACTACACTTATTATAACCATTAATACAAGGCATTAAACTTTATTTAATCATTAAATAAAGGAAAACCTACAACACTGTTCTATGCAACACCACATTTTGTGCGATAATATAATAATTTATAACGTATTAAATATTTATTACAAAATATAGGTACCATAATATTTTTCTCATTTATTTGTTTGTATGGAAAAAAAAAATCAAATATAGAATACAATTTAAATAGGCATGCTATTTGAAAACAAATAAATAAAAACAAATAACTTTTTTCTAAATTTTATACCATAATGAGAAGATTTTTTAAACATATTATATTTGTTGATACAAATTAAATACACTTCATTAAGTAACCGATTTAAGATAATGGTAACATAAAACCACATGTTCATATTTATAAAAAAAAACATATTTAAACTATAATATTATATAAACTATATAAATCTAAAATAAAAAGAGTAAAAATTTTTATAATATAATAGGTAATTCAAAATTGGTGTTTTTATTACATATTATAAACGTTAAACATTTTACCATAAATGTTGTTAAACTGTAATACATTATAATCAAATAATTAAAATTATTATAAGAAGGTATAATAAGTAGGTACGTATGCAATATGCATAAATATTTTAAATAACTAATAAATTTAAATATGTGTAACAACTAACATTTATAAATTAAAACCTGGTATTGATTAAAATTGGATCACATGTTTACAAATAAAATGAGAACAACAACACAAAAGCACCAGCAATTAAATAAAACATTTTGAAACAATTAACAAACAAAGCACCAAAAAAACGGCAAATAATTTCAATTAGCCCAATTTTAATTTAAAATTATAATACTATACAAAGAATTATTAATACATTTCATAAATTAAAATATTTAATATACCAATATACATAACCCTTTCAACATGATTTGAAACATAAAATTTTAGTATATAAATACATATTTGATAATACTCATTATTGTGCATTAAGGACTAAGGTAATAACCATTTATTTATTTTATAACAAACTGATTGTGAAGATGAGAAAACTTAAATGTAAAATAAAATATAATATTATTGAGTATCTATATAATATATATTAATATATTAGTTAGTTAGGTATATATTTTTAAGTATTTAATTATACTTGGAATTCAGGAAATAAAATATAATTTTATCGGCCGATATTAAACATTACTTTAACGTCTTTAACTCTAAAAAGATATTAAACGTACTTATATAAACCATATTATTATAATCATAATAGGAGTAGCATATATGCAGCAAAATCTACATCAGAACTTTTTTAGTAGGTAGCAAATTATTAATGAATTAAAATTACATTTGCCTTATATTTTAACTTTTAAATAACAATGGTTATAATTCATAAATTTATAATATAGAATAAGAACAGAATTTAATAACACCTAAGTATTTATACATTTTTATTATAAACTATATTATTTCTTTAAAAATGAAAATTACAAAATATGCATAAAAACGATTGAATTGCAATGTGTACATATCATGAAGATAAATTTCCAATTTTTATTCTACATTTTCTAAATTAACTACATAATTAATTAACCAAATATGCTGTATAGAATATAGATAATTTAAATACAGTACAAATCATAATATATAAAAACCCTTTTTGTTC
Organism: Aphis craccivora; assembly: GCA_009835225.1. Classification (NCBI taxonomy): domain Eukaryota; kingdom Metazoa; phylum Arthropoda; class Insecta; order Hemiptera; family Aphididae; genus Aphis; species Aphis craccivora. Next base: position 36,896 of record VUJU01001699.1, read on the forward strand.
CTTTATGGCTTCACTTAATATAGAACTAATACTTTTTAGTATTATCTAATTGATCTATAGACAATTTATTATATATTATATAAACATTAGGCTTTTAAGATATACATATCTAAATATATATGTGAATTAACAAGTTCATCATATCAAATTTATCAAGATTTTCATAATGAAATACTTTAAAACGAATCAATTTATTTTTAATCACAAATAAATTTTAAAAAATTTATGGTTTTAAAAGCTCGATCTCAATGTATGACATATTATAAATTAATTTAAAAAAAATTATACCTCAGCTATAATTATTGGTCAAAATTTAATTTATATGACTAGATAGATAAGTAAATGTTAATGAAATTAACATATTATATTATATTATTTTAATAATATATTTTAAGAATATTTTATTGTTTTCTAGTAAAAACGAATGGTTAGTTTTGTGTAATCTTATAGTAAATTATTCATCTGTAGATTGAGTTAACTCGAGGCCATTATTATTTTAAATAATTTATAATACCTAAAGGCTAAAGCTACTTATTCACAATACACTATAAATAAATATTAAATATTTAACTTTTATGTATCATAAATTACTTTTGAATTTTTACTTAAAAAAGATTCATGATCTAAGTATTGTATATTATTTAAATTTTAATTCAAATCATGTTAGGAAAAAATAAATTTTCTTAAATGTATTGTAGGCCGTTTTCAGCAAAAACACTTATAAAATGTAAAAATAATATATAGTTTATATATATATTATATTATTATATACTATCTAGATACAATGCATATATATTATACATATAAACTGTTTTAAATCTTATGATATTACATGAATGTTTATGATATATTGTACGTAAATACAAATTTTAAAATTATGGCTTTCGTACATTATGAAATGACGTTTGAGTAGAATATCAATAATTGGTCTTTAAATAGATACCTATATTGAAGACAATTTTATTCAATAATTATTATTATTTGTGATTTGTTTTTAATTTTCCACCTATAATTTTAATTAATAAAATAATTTGAATGTAATTAAATTTATTTTTATTTTAAAATAAAATTGAATTTATTAAAACTGATAAAAAGAAATTAAACAAAAGTGTACATCACTTGAACTGTGTAAGTTTATGTAATGCAAGTAATTATTACTGATTAGTAAATTTAATTTTCGATTCATGTCTTTTGAATTATTAATAAACCCTACGGATAATGGAGATACAAATGTCTGCATATTATTATACGTGGTTTAAAATTAATTCTATACCAAATACAATATACATAATACATATAATCTTTTATAGAATCTTAAAAAAATACATTTTTATTTATAGGTAATCAAAAATTACAATTTAATAATTATATTAAATTTGTGATATCGTAAAAATAATAAATATATGTAATATACCTATAAAATAAACAAAATATAGAGTACCTAGTTTGAAAAAAAATTATTAAAAATTAAACTTTTCTAACTAGAAAGTATAATGTAAACTAGAAAAAAAATATTTATAAAAATAATAATGATAATTAATTAATACAATTAATACCTATACATGAACACTTGTAGTCAATAGAACGATACAATATTATGTAGGTAGGTAATATGTAAATAACAATTTACTACTTAATTTTTTAATACACAATATCCATTTATCAACAGTTTATAATTGTATAGATAAAATCAGATACATACATACATATATATGGAAAGCACTCGAATCTTTCTTTCACGAACTTTTGATTTTCTTCATATTCACCGCTATGTAGGCAATAGCATGCTAATTAATTAAAACGAAGTGACAGTGACTTAATGAGTGAATCTATAGGTATAAACTTCGTTTTTCTAGGTCTCCGATCCAAAATTTATTTTGCGTAATTTTACACAAATACCCAATTATTATGGAAGATTTGTTCAATCGTATAATATTTACGATGTATATAGCCGCATATATAGGTGAGGTTTAAACGTGTTTACCTCGAGATTCACTAGCCGATCTATGACATCTAGACTGATGGTTATATCTTGGTGAAACAACACAGCTTGAAGAACCACCTGTAGATATTTGAATTTTAATATTTTATTAAATTATTATTTGTATTACATCTTATTTTAAAATATTTTAATATACGTATACTTTTATTTTATTTAAATCATTAACTAATTTTATAATGGCAAACATATTATTGTATAACGCCCATAATAGTTGTTAAATTTAAAAGCTATTTATGAAGAATCAATTATTTAGAATGATATTATTAGAAAATAAAAAACTGAAATAGAAGAAATTGTCACAAAAAGAAGAATCTTTTTAAATTAAGTCTGTTGAATAAGAGATCTAATCAATGGAGTGATGAACCTATATTTGTTGTAGTCTTGGAGAAGCTACATGATGGCGTTTGCTATACCTAATAAGAGACATCAAATCTAACTGATAATTTATTAGTAATAATGAGTAATGACCCACCTTCAACTTTACTGAAATTGATATAAATAATATTATATAGGTATGTACGTGACACGTATAAGGTGGACCCGTTTTAAATGTTGTTCTTAATATTTATAATATATGTCATATCGAACGTGACCTAAAAGGATTATAATATTGTGATTCAAAATCAGTAATAAAAACTCCGAATTCTCGAAGTGTCAACGTGTGTTTAGCCAAGTAATCATATTTCTCCCGTATACTTCGATGCATTTTATATTTTATTATTATTTATTTATTTATTTATTATAATAGTAAACGGGACAGGCCCTTGACATTTATATACATTAATAATTAATATAATAATTAGCTATTACTTATTTTATATGTCATGTATCATTATTAATTTAATTATTTATATTATTAATCTAATTATTATACTGAAAAATATAAATCAAAAAGACGAAATGATTTTGTAATATTTTAATTTTTTTGTATAAAATGTTTTATCTATATTCCATGTAAAATTAATTTAACCTAATAATTATTCACCTTTTATTTTATTGTACTGATAAACTGGAATTTAAATAAAAATATTTACTTATTACTTATTAGTTTATAGTATTTACACTGTTTTTTATCAGACTTAGAAACTTTACATTTTATTCACCCCCCCCCCCCCACGGTAAATGTGTTCTGGATCCACGCCTGAGCCAGCCAGCGATGATAGAAGTTTGTTTACGATTCTGTATAATATATTTGAATAATCGAGTAAACACTAAACAGAACATATAACTTATTTATGAAACAAAACTGTTTTTGGTTCATCATAATATTCTTTTAATGATTGAAATTTTTTTTAAAATTTAATGAAAAATGGATAATAACCAGTAGTCCAGGGTGCAAGGATAAGATATCAATTAGTAATACAATTCTTATATAAATTTAATCTACGAAGTTGATAAAAAAAAGTCTTAATAAAATAATAAATATAAGTTAATGAATATCTAAGATATGATACCTTTCAATAAGTAGAATAAACATTCTGCACTACTTAAAAATAAATGATTTTAAAACTACATAGGCACCTATACTAATACTATTTTGAAATTATGAAATGTATGTTAAAAATAAAAAATGTTGGTAGGTAGGTAGTGGATATTGTACCTAACCTTTAGTGTAGATACACTAATTATAGTAGTATACATGAATAATGAGTACCAAGAAAAGTACCAAGATTGAGGAAATCGTGGTAAATTAATTAATTTTCCCTTTTTATTTTTATAATGGTTGATAATCAAACAATTTTAATTTTAAAATATGAGTATTTTTATAATTTTGAAAAATACGAGTTCGTAGTAGTTGATATTTTGCCGACAAAAAACAAATAAAAATGATTCTTAAAAAATAAAAGTAAGACCTAGAGATAAGATAAGATAAGAAAATAATTGTACCCAGATTTTGTAAGTTGGTTTTTTTTTATAACTCTAATAACGTAATTATATTATTCTTTGATTACTAGTGAAAACCGAGATTTTAATTATATTGTTTGATTACCATAGAAAATGTGTATATAACATAATATATAAAATTTACATCATATTACTATTGAATAAAAAGTGATTAATCGAATTTTTATCAAATAATAATTCAATAATGTTTATAAAGTTAAATCTTAATATTCACGTAACCACTTTTTAAGGGGTAAGGCAGACTCGACAAAGTAGTCATGTAGTGTCTTAAGGGAATTTATACAACAACTAATTGTAAAATTAGAGATACGAGTAGGTACATCTCGATCTCATTTATATATCTAATTTATTGTTCGTACATATAAATTAGATATAAGTTAAAATGAATAATTATTAAAAAACCAAAAGTTAAATTGTTGTTTTCTATTGATTGTATAGTTGCATCATGCATGCTTATAAAAAAAAATTTGGTAGTTTTGAAGGGCGGTATTATGTTGAAAAGACATCTTATAAGTCATTTTTATTAATTTATTAAAACCTATTTAATAGTTTTAAGACATTTAAATCAGGACTCTAATCATGACTAGTGTAATTTTTTAATGTATAAAAAATATTGAACATTTTTTCAATACATATAGTAATATTAAGTAAAATGAAAAAATACATAATAAATATTTCTGTAAGTAAAATTTAAAATAAATACTTGAACAAGAGCTATGGAGGAACGATCGGCCATGTGGACTTTTACATCTATCTCCATAAAGATCCTAAAATAAATACATTTTAATACAATAAAAGTGTATTAATATCTTATTAATTAGTATTCAAAGTATAAAAGTACTTGGGATTGGTTCTTTTCGTCATATTTAAATATAGGTATACGAGGCCACGTAGTTGGAGGTGGACTTCTTACCATGTGTTGATGAAGTTCTATTAAAGCACCTGGACCCATATCAGCTAAATATTCCTATCATAAAAAAAATACAATTATATTTATTTAATTTAAGCATTTTTTAAGACAAAAACTGATCCATCTTGAAGAATCGAGAGGGATAATTTATTTTTATTTTTTGATTAGTTTTATAATCACTGCTAATATGAATCGCGGTTAATATAGTTGTTAAATTACCTGAGCCATAATGTCTATGTCATCCGTTTCTGATACAACAATATTATCATCTAATAAGCTCTCTCTGCTCGCTAAAATTTTTTTCTAAAAAAAAGACCATTTTATATTTTAATAGATTTTTAATAAATATATTTTATATATTACATTAATTCTACTTTATATACCTAATTAATATTGTTAGTATTTTGTACCACATAAATTACATAATTATATTTGTACTTAAAAACCAAAATAGACGCTCTGCTGTATTAGATATACTAGCTTTTTTTCACTTATAAGTTAATAACATCGTACATTCTTACCTTAGACATTTAGAATGGAGGTATAAAATATAAAAAACTTAAAAGTGTATTATATTAGTATATAGTAAATAATGACATAGGTATGTTGTCCCAGAAATTATTTGAATTTCTACAAATAATATTGTTTTAAATACAACAGATATATAGGTAACTAAAAAATGTTTTCGTTTAAATAAATAGCTATCTCTAATTGGTTATTTCATCTAAATTTTAACTTATGAAAGAATATAAAATGATTAAATTTAAATAATAGTGAAATGTTACAAGATTTTACAATTAATAATTTTTGTATGATGACAAAATAGCTGCAACAATTGTAAAATGATTAGTCGCCGTTATACCAGTTTGAATATACTCAAAACCGTACCTAACATTTGAACTAAAATAACTCATAAAATTGTATGTAGGTTTATGTTAAATTTCATTTATTAAACTCTAGTAATCTTGTATTAAATTATCAAAATTAGAGCGTTAAAATTTAAAAACTTAATTAATTTTTAATATTAATTATAATTTTTAACTTTAAAAAAATTTTCACCAAATTTTTTTATATTTTTTAATTACGACGAAAAAATTTTTTTTGGACAGGTTTAATCATTTTTTTTTTTTTTTTAGATGCTTAAGTCAAATTCAAATATTACTTTTTTAACTTTTAAAAATTGTATACGTTTTTAGGTTAATAATTAAATAATCTGAACGACGCAAGCTGCAAAGTATATATATATACATACTTGGTTATTTACCAATAAATCTTTTCTCGTAGGTGTCTAAAATTCTGACTTATAATTCATAAAAAAAACCGTATTAATAACTGTCATATTAAATTGTTAATAAAAAATCGTTTAAATATTAAATAATTATTTTTCTCAATTTAATAAATAATTAATTTTTAATGCATTTATTTAATAAATTTGTATAATATATGTAGGTTATATATAAATATTAATTATGTACATAATAACACTATTAAGATCATTTATTTCTATTAAATTATTACATACATCATAAAAATTATTTTTTCTACCTGTAAATATGGATTGTCATGTCTAGAGATTGTAAGGGCTTCCATGTCCTGGAAAACGTCTCTAGATCTAGGCATAGAAAGAGCAGGTGACGCAGGACACGAATTTCTTGTTTTCACAGACATTGATGTTGCTATACAAACTTCACTTTTACTTAACTGCCTGGCTGTACAAACAATTAATGCATTAATTAACTAATTTAATTAATATAATATATATTTAAATTACCTTTTTGTTTCTCTTTTTCTGTTTTTTTCCACCGAAACAGACTATTGAACAACTTTAGTCGACTATCGCTGTGGCCGTTCTCTCGGGTTGCCGATAAATAAGGCATTGCCAACAAATTGCCGCATTACACGAAAACAGTGAATGTTGTTATCTGTAAATAAATCATTTAATATTATAAAACTAGAGTAACAAGCACTGTTCAAAATTTAAATTAAGTCTTCTATGCAATATACTTATATCATAAATAACGGAAATAACTTTAATAATATCATACACATTATAATTTATAGTATTCATAATTCATGTAGGTGATGTGTATGACATTTATGTATTAGCATTTAACAATATTAATTCGTTTGATAAGATAATATAAGGTATCTATTGGTTTTGTCGTATGTAAATAATAAAAAGCGCTCGATTATTTCATTAAATAACTATTCAATATTTTATTGCTGTTATACCTACGTTAAGTTCAATGTTTTTACGTTGATTAAACTAGTAGCACGATTATTATAGATTACTGTATATTAACATATATTATTATATAAATAGTATTCTGTTAACTATTAGTAATATGCATACACTCAATAATACAATTAATGTACGTAGTGTACCTATACTATATATTATATTTATATATTTTACACTAAGTATTATACTATTATAAAATATAGGCACAGAAAGGTTAACCAAGTTACAGGTTACCTATAAAAGATTATTGAGTTATTAAGTATAAAGGTAAAAGATAGAAAAAATGTTGATTAATAAAACTACGAAAGCTGCATACATGCGTATTTTATATTATAAGTTATAACTTATAACCTATGTTGGCTTCAAAACTGTTTTTCATTAAGTTAAGTGTTTTATGTATTTTAACCACCTTGTTAAATATCGAACATATTTTGTTTTCTATTTAAAACCTTTTGTAGCCTTCCTCACGTAATAGCTATTAATCAATATTGGTATTATATGTTTACCTATTTCCATCTAATATTTATATAATATAACTGATTATTATTATTATGGTAATTTTATTACTTCCCTATAAATAGATACTGTTAATAAAAACACCTTTAGTAATGGTATACACTACATAGTAAATACCTACGTATTTATAGTAAATCGTAGTACAATTTAATATTGTATAATAGTATTTAAAATCATAGCAAATTGCATAATATAAAATGTAGAGTAATAATAAATTAAACCATAATTTTATAAAAAAAAAAATATAAAACATATTTTACTGGGTACCTACCTAATTTAGGTACTAGGTAGGTACTTATTAATTTATTTTAAATAATTAATAGAACTTAAAAGGTTCTATTTTTAACAAAATTATATGATGTGAAAAAATATCAAACAATTAAAAACAAATTATTATGTCGTCTGTAGATGGGTAATTACTTAAATTTTTTAACTCAAGTTTTTTATACAATATTGATAATCTAAAAAGTATCTATAATATTTAACTACAAAAGCAAATAAAGTTTTGCATTTTATGTGAAAATGCGTTGCTTTTTAAGTAGGTACTTGCAAACATCAATTGATAATAAATTATTTTTTAATTGATTAAAGTTTTATTCAAAATTAAACAATTATAAGTTTTTTGTGTAAGTACTTTTGTTTTTTATCTTAACCACATTTGTGAATTGGACATTAATAACACGCTCTATGTTCTGCGCGTGTAAACAGTTGAAAATTGTAACATGTAAACCCGTATATTGTTTATAATACAATTTTGACATTGATATACCTACTTCTGGTTTCACTCTATTTAAATATTTATTAATACGTACCAAATTATATGTATCTGTATAATAACATATTGTATTTGTATAAACTTCTGAAAACTTTTGTAATTTCTTAGTAGGTATTTATATAAAAGTATTACCTAAGTATAAATCCATTTCACAATTTTTTTACATATATTTTATGAATTATTTTAAATTTTAAACGGAGCGATGAATGTATTAATTAATTTTACAATGTCCGTTTTTTTCTGTTTGTATAAATATATATATTTATATATATATCACCTTTAGGCAGTAAAAATGCTTAAATTTTCAATAATGGAAGGGGGTGATGGGTAATTTCTGGTAAAAAATTAGATCTAGTAAGTACTTTGAGGGTTAAAAGAAAAAATATTTTATAGTTAGATAAAACAAGAATGTTAACGGAAATTTAAATTTTGATAAAATTGATTTTATTTTTTTGGTGCAACTCGAAAACAAATAACTGAAAATACTTGAAATTTTTATATTTTTATTATTTTCTAGTTATGATTAAGTTTTCAAAATATTTCGTCTAATAAATTATATAGAAAATATATGTTTTTTTTAGAGAATTTAAACAAAAGTGGAATGTAGCCTTCATAAAAAAAGTTACAGCCCACCTATTTAAAACACAATTTCTGCGTATGGTATTACTGCATGGTATATTACTGCACAATGGAATTTTAGTCGGAAGAGCTTACAAATAGACAAATGTCTTATACTTTTCTTACACACTAGTTTTTCAACAATTACCACTCATATTTCATAATATTTTTTTTCATCAATCATTATTCATTATTATAATTTATTTGTGACAAAATAATATTATACAGTATATTTATTATAATAATACATTACAATTACATAGTCTAATATAAAAATATTTTTTTGTAGGACTTCATTATATATACAGGATTATTCAAAATGATTCATTCGATTTTAAATGCTCATATAATTTTATTTTTTAAGTTTATAACGATATGTTATACATTAAACAAAAAAAAATATGTCAAGTTTAATTAACTGTACCAGTAAATGTTCTACGTGGCTTCCCTTGGTCACAAGAACAACATCTAGTTGGAATATAATATAATATTTATCCATTTCAAAAGACTGGTGATTTCGCTATTTTTTAATTCATCTTTGGTTGATGATTATAGTGGTACGTATACAGTATCTTTAACATATCCCCAAAACACATAGTCTTATGGCATATTATGATTAGGTGACCCAGTAAGCCAGGTGCAAATCATCAGGTAATTCATTTTGAATAACTCTGTACTCTAATGTATTTATGTATGTACATAGTGTATGTCAAATTTAATAATTTTACAACACAATAAAGAAGTAAGAACACTGTATAAGGTTAGTTTGTATAACAAATAGTATATGTTCGTAATAATATATCATCATAGTATAGCTACATAATATTTAAAGCATGTACGCTAGTAAGATAAAAATTCTAACTTAGATATGCACAATGTATATGACTATTGACTATATTGACTATTGTACTTACTCGCGTGAATGGATGATATTATGGAATAATTAATGTAAAATAGTAAAATTTAGATATAACTAGTTGTAGATATAAGTATTTAAATTATTATTGTCCTGCTAACTCTAAATTTTCGATATTACGTAACAATAATAATAAAAGAGCATAAAATATATACTATAGAAATACATATAATATGCAATCAATTGGGGTTATATTGTAATTTCACTATTAGTACTTACCTTGTTGTACAATTGACCATTACTGAACGACAAATTAATTAAAAATAACATATTATAACTCTAAATAACGAACCGAAATGTGAAATGAATATTAAATATTTGCAAATCACTATTTCTCTTTCTAATTATCATCTATATCAGCTGGTGACATGGAAATCGATTTTTCCAGCCCTCTTACCCCGTCTGAATGTGAGTTTTCCTGGTTTTCCCGCTGGCGCCATATTTTCAGTGCGTCCACAAATAAAATACTAAAATAACCTACATATTATTAGGTACTTAAGCAAAAAATATAATACTGCAGTCTGCATAAGTACACAATTATTTAGATAGGTATACTCATAACCGTAAGTTGGCCCATAGTATGCCATTTTTAACTTTATTATTTTTTTAACTCTAAAATATAATCAATATTATAGACAACAATGAATAAACCAATATAAATACAACTAATAATTATAGGTACTTTGTAGTTATAGAAATACAATTTTTTTTATACAGCTAAATTTAAAAATGTAATATATTATATAAGATTCTTCACAAGTTTTTCTATCAACAATAAAAAAAATATATTGGAGAGGCACAATGTCACATATATGTTTTATGAGTGTATGAAGTTCAATACTAGATATTCATCCGTTAAATAATTATTTCCCTTCAGTAGTTCAGTCGATTATTGATATTTTATATCATATTATTTTTTTGTAATTCAAAAATAAATTACCTCAAATAGGTACTTGAAATGTCCACCAAATGTTTGGTTTTATAAGTTTCAACACACAGTATAATTTTTTTTAATATTTTCAAATATTTTTAACTGTTTGTAAACACATTTGAACCTTTTAATTTTTTTAGTTTTTTTTTTTTATAAATATTGATAGAAAAATTTTCTTGGTCACAAAACTCAGAAATTTAATAATAATATTTCTCCTTATTAAGTTGAAATATTAAATACACATATTATGCGTGATTTTTATTTTATATAAGTATTTAAAATTCAAATGTTTACAAAATTACAAATATTTGTAAATAAATTTGTAGTTGAAAATGTATAAAATGTTCAAATTTTACTTACGCATATGCATCCAAAAATCATAATGAATGTACCTAAACACATTACGTATACTGTTCGCTAAAAAGTCGTCCCACACTCGCACTAACATTTTATACGTTAATAGGTGACTGCGACACGAAAACCGTGCAGCATACATTGACAGTAAGTTTCCTGACTTATGTTTTATTTTTACCGACCCAATCGGCCCGGGTCTGTAACGGATATATGAAAATAGACCTTTGAACTGACAAACGGAATATAGGTACCATAAACACACACTATCTTTAATATTACAATAAAGAATAAAGATAATATCCAACTACTCGGTATAATAATAAATTGGTTACCGTGGTCGTCTTTATCGATCAGATTTTTCTGATGGATGGGTTATTTTACGCGAGCGTCCGAGAACTTATTATTGTAAACATTACACCACGGTATCATTTTTATTATGGAAATGCTAAAACATTTTATTGATCACTGCACCTATAATATAATGGCAAAGGCTAACCTTACCTACCCTACGCTTAGTAAAATATTATACACCTAAACAAATAGGTACTGAAACAAATGTTTTAACAAATCATATTTATTTTATGTAGAATTTTTGTACACCACTCGTGGTAGATATTGCCCACGTATTACGTTTACAACTTGGGCTTGTCGTCCTTTACTGGTGGCTTACTGACCACGGCTAAGTAACAGAACGCTCCACACTTCGGTACCGGTTGTGCGGCCAAAAACGCTCCGCCGTCGGGTGATTGTCTGTACAACATGGGCTTTTCCGTGTCTTCGCTGGATAGGTCGCACTCCCAAGCGCCGGCGCCTTTTTTCCCGTCCTTACCACCAGCACTGGGTGCGCTTCCCGTTAGTAGGTACGTCAGATTACTGAGGGGTAACGACGGAGGATACTGGTTGAATGGTGGGCGAAGCTCGCCCTCCTGGACGGCCGTCACCAGGTGAAACATGAAATCGTTTCGGAGCTTCATTTCGGCAACCGTCTTATTGCTCGCCAGCAGTTTGTGCACCCAACGGTTCACGTTATGTTTATCTGTAACGCGAAAACGATTATTATAAAAGTACGATAAATGGCAATGTATATTTTTTGATACGTAAAATAAGTGACGGCGTCGGAAAACAGTGTATGGTTTATGTATGTATACTATAATATATTAATATGAATTTAAAGTAACGAGGTAGTGAATACTGAACACAAAAAAAAAAAATAATGAATCTATAAAACTGAAAACTGAGTAGAATTTATTGGTTTTATATAGGTATTATTATTACCCTGTGCTGTTTTCAAATTCTGCATAGATGTCTTCAACAAAAATAAGTTGTAATTCATGTCGTAGTTGAGTTCGGCCGAATCTCCTACTTTCTTTGCCATTTTGTATAATATATATTATTATGAAGACTATTGAAAGAAATATAAACTTTTAAAAAATTAGCTTTCAGTGAATAGTTTTTAAAAATGACTTCTCTGAAGGCTACTGTCGAACTACACTGTTTGTTATAGACTGTTACTTAGAAATACCAATTTTATTGCTTTTAGTTATTTAAAATATAAATTTGTTTATTTAATGTTTGGAATATTATATTAGCCAATTAATAAATAATCGTCTATCGCCTATGAACTCAATAACTACAAAACCATTGTTGATAAAATGTATGTATATATAATAGATTCCTTGAAACTTTAAAGGTGTTCATAACTTTTTTGTCAACACCTAATGATTGCAATAGAATAGATCTTACATGAATTTAACTTTTACCAACGAAAATTAAATACTTTTTGGTTTATCTAAATGGCTGCTGTTTGCTACATATCATATTACTACTATAATAATTAATAAATAAAAATGTTCACAAATATATTTAAAAAAAAAAAAAGCAAATCTTGAAATTAAATACTTAAAAACATAATTTTATAAAGATTACTTTTAAACTATGCGATCTACCTATATTAAAAAAAATTTATTGATAATTGATTTTTAGTGAAAAAAAAATAGAATTTATTTTGTTTTAATTTATTAATTATGTAGCTTATAAGAAATATGTATGCATTTTATTTATTAATAATATAATATGTATAAAAAAAAACATGTTACAAACTTTAAAAATATACCTATAAATTATAATCTACTATACTATTCACAGTTCTATACATTACAAATGAAGCATATAGGAAGATACCCTAAAATTAATTTTAAAATTAATCAGGTACATTTAATTAATGGGTATAAAAAATATGCCGATTTAAGATTTAAGATATACATATATATATATATATATCTTAAATCGTGATAATGGGTATGATCAATCATTACCAAGTTCATATACATTCTGGCAACACTGGACAATAGACTCTTCCATTTCTTTATTATCTATCACATAAAAA
>VUJU01001700.1:0-50444 GCA_009835225.1 Aphis craccivora
GTATGTGTTGCAGCAGTTGCAGGTATATAAATGAATCGAATATCTATAATAATGCATGGTAGATAATAATATTTTTAAAAATTGTCATACAGCATACGCGTTTCATTATTTTTCAAACATACTCATATTTAATGATACATGTAAATAGGAAATACTAAATACAATCAATTCTAGTTTCTAAATAACAGTTGTAAAAGCATTTTTAACTTCAATATTATACTACCTTATATCGAACTACCCGGTACACTAACCTTGGAAACTGGTGGCTGTACCTGTGATCGGGCCAGATTAAATTGCTCCTTCAATATAAAAATACTATCAATGCTATATACACACTCACAAAACACTACTTGAAAATGATTGGGCATAGATCAAGATTCGTGGCCAAGATTTGCATGCATAAATATAAAACCTTAAGACATTATACTGATTCATACGCACACTTATGAACTTGAAAAAAAATACGATGCAATCAAAGTCGGTGAGGAAGGATGCAGAAAAAACGTCCACTATAAACTAATTCATTATACAATAGTTGATAGAAAATATTACTGTTACATAATATACAACTCATTGTAATGACTCTAAGCAGAATGGTCAGCAGACCTTATCGATGTCAGATTAGGCCAGTTTAGAACCTTTACGGATGAAAAAATTTCGGGAACTGAATATCCCGCGAATTCCCTAACGAGATTCTACATAAAACCCCGTGGTCTTCCATACACTACCAATCACGGTAAGCTCGGTCAAATAACACAGTTATACAGTACATCATGAACGTAACTTGGGCAATTTATATGGAGGGGCAAACATTATTTTATGTTCATATACCGTATACTTAAAGACACTTAAAGACCAAATATATCTAATAAATTCATTTTACAAAATATCATGGGGGCTAACGAGTAAGGACTTAAAGTAATTGCCCACTTTCGTCCTTTCCCCAATTTACGCCTATGCAGTATATTAGAGACGAACGGACATTTACGATATTTTTTATTAGTCATCCATCATTCGTAAAAATACTACGAACTATGTCTGTTTCGTCGCCGTCCAATTCACGATTTCCAAGTTGGAAGTTAAGCTAATGTCTAAAACTCTTAAACCAAGATAACGACAATATCAAAATTAAATTAAACTATACAAGTTATACCAGTCGGTGACAATTATATAAACTGCTCCAATATGCCTCGTATGGTAGGCAAGGTATACACTTACATATTTTATTATATATTTCGAACTATGCACGTAATAATAATAAATGCATTGCGGTGCGAAAATACTTATTAATCATTAATCATTACATAGTTATTGCATTATTATTAACAAGCGACATTATTTATGCATACCTACTAACAGTACTCATAAAACATAAAGTAATATTAATATACAAAATGATTAAAATGAAATATTATGCACAATTTAGACCAAAGCACTTATAGAAAACTAAAATTATATTTATATAAAAACCGAACAAAATAGAATACCAAAATAATGCAAAATAGTATACCTGCATAGTGCATATGTTTATTTTTAATAACCTATTTATTTATAGTATGTATTAATACGTCCATTTGAATATATTTCTTTTTAATATGAAAGGACATTGAAATTTTATCTTATACATATTGTGAAAAAAATCGTGCTACTTTCAGCTGCCTACTTTAAAGATATAGATTACTAATATCAACTGTTCCAGTATGTATGAAACACGATACTATCAACAATTCATCATGTCACTAGATCACCACACATTGAGAAAATCACTCGAAATTGGAGAACCTGTCATTATTAGGAAGGTACGTACAAATTAATATTTTCTTTCAAGGAACTAGGTCATACAATAAATATAAGTTTAGGCATCAATCATGCAAAATATAAAACATCATCAGAAAACTTTATGGAGCTTAAAATATTAATGCAAAATTAATTTAAAATAAAAGTTGCAATTTTATAATTCCAAGTCAGTAGGTACCTACTATACATTTATTTATTTCGCAGTTCTCTCTTTTTTTATATAATCATTAATTATTTTTTAAATTTTTTAAACGATATTAAAAAGTTTGTTCTCTTTTAGTTTATAAACGTATTGTGCTTATATTTTAACATTTTTATAACCCCAAGATAGCAATAATTGTACCTTGTTTGATGTATTCAGTATATTATAATACACTTTAAAATGTTATCGGTTCATACTTGCTTAGCTTTTCATTTAAATGATGACTGTTTTACATTATTATTTTATCAATAAGATAGCGAAAGTGCAAGTATTTATGTATATTACTATTCACCTAACCCTACGGTGAATATGGCCTTTATTCGTTCCATAGTAACAAAGGTACAAACACACATACTATACACTTTTAAAAAATGTGACAAATATTTTTTTTATGACAACTGCGTATGTTTGTAGAATATTCTATCTTATTCGAAAAAAATCCAATTGTAGCAAATGTGATTTAATCATAGAATAAAAAATGTATATTCTGTTTTCTTATCCATGCCATATATACTGATAGCTGTATGGTACTCTATTGTAGTACCATTAATGATGAATTGTATTATACGTATACCTAGTACATTATTATATAGTCATTATTATCACAAAAGTTATCCAGTAATTTACATAATATACAATAAACACAAAGTATACACCATTTTTTCCAAACAATATAATATAATAAAAGCTTTACAACACATCAAAACTTAATTAGGATTTAAAGCCTACAGGCCATGGGCCTGATTTAGCTATCAAGCTTTTCAAACCGGCCAATCCAATAGAGCTCACTGATACTTAAAAAATATATTAGTTTTGAATGTATTAATTTTTCCCTAAATCGAAAATAATAAAATAAAGTGTTTGATTTGTTATAATATCTTTTTAAATTCCAATACATTTTTATTTTCCTCTAAACAATTTTGACTACCAATATCGAAGCATATATTAAATACGACCAATAAAAAGGTAGAGACACCTGCATAAAGCTATTAATCTACCAATTGCAATAAGTGCAATACTATACTGTTATATATTGTTATAATATACAGTTAAAAATTTAAAGAAGTATGATTTAGATAAAATCAGACAAGAATTTATTGTCGTCATTAGTCTATACGAATACTATAGAATAAAGATACCAATAGCGATAAGAACAAAATATAACAAGATGAAAAAAGTATATTATTATAATAGAAATATGACATTATATAAGTGCATTAGAAATTTAGTAGGTAGGTAGTATATAAATAAAACATAGGGCAACCCATTACATTTAAAAAGAATATAATTTATGTAATTTAAGTTGTAGCATAAAGTACGATTATATTTTGTTGTACAGGATATTTTTTCTGATACAACATAAAATTTAATGTGAATTTAAATACAATTATTAATAAACTTTGTTAGATTGATGAGCAATATAATGTGGCACGTATCTACAATCTATATTTTATATACTATAAATGTTACGTTTAATACAAATAATACTAACTAATATTAAATTTTTAATAACATATACAATATAAATCAGATACAAAATCAAAAAACCAAAAAAAAATTTGAAGAAAGTTTACCTATAATATACATTGTTTTTAAAATGTTTTAAATATATATTATATAGTACTTATTATACTTTATAATTTGTTATAAACCATATTAAATATATATATATAACATTTCCGGATTAAAAGTTTCTTTTTAGAATAAATAATTACTCGAGATACTATAATAGTATAATACCTAAGCCTTTAACACTTTTCCACCTAAAATAGTGACATAGATACATAATAACTAATAAGTATGTGTATTATTGTGTACCGATACTATTATTAAGTATATCATCAAACTAATAACAATGAAATATTATTGAGCTACAAGCTAATAAAATATTGATAAATACACTAAAATACTGTATCTATTGTATACAGCAAAAGTTAAAAACATTAAAACAGGGTGTGGTGGAAAGATTATATGCAGTATTTGTGTGATCCAAATAATATAACTGTATTATAAAATAAAATATAATATAAATAGTAAAAATATTAAAAATGTAAATATACTAATAATATAGAATAGAATCGACATATAAAAGAAAAAAAATAATTCTAAACTAAGTGCCGATGAGACTATAAAATAAAGAATCACCAATTAATAATAAAACATATGCTTTAATGAAACCTAATTATAATTGGTTAGTATGTCTCAGCTAATGTGAAAATTATATACCTATCAAATTTATGAAGTGTAATTTGCCATTATAGAACAGTTAGTTTTCCAAAAATTAATTTGCTTCGCGTTTTGCGAGTTTATACCAGTTGAAAATAGCGTTGTATTACTAAATACCTAAATAAATATATACGTTTTAAATTAAAAATGAAATATTAAATAAAATAATTACTTAAAAAAATTGTAAGTATCTGTCTCAAACGTTTTTATATTCTTATTTAAATATAAAATAGTATAGTATTTTATATAATATAGGACATAGGTACTAAATATAATATATTTATTGCATATTCTAAAGGAAAACAAAACACTATTCAGTCATACCCATACGGAATTACATTCAAACTTAAAATTACCACCTCATAAATTATTACGAACAAAAAAAAATATTATATTGAATTAAGGTCATATTATTTTCTGCACACACAGAAAACTGGTTTTTAATCACATTTATAGCTTTTTATTGCTATATACTTAAATATAATAGGTATACTATGTATATTGTATATAATTGGGAACGTCCAATCGTCAGCTGTTTAAATAAAAATAAATAACTCTGCACACAAGTATTCCAACATAGTTTTACCTATATATAATTGAATTATTGTATGTCTTGTACTTACAATATTTAAAAAAATAAAATATCACATAGATAATGACTTATTTTAAATATATCAATTATATTCAAAACAATTTGAGCTAAATTCTTAATTTTAAAAATGTATTAAAGTTGGGATAATTGTTTGACAGGGATAGAATCGAAAGGTCACACAATAACCATAAACTATAGTAATGACTTCCACCGAAATAGGTGTACGCTACACCCAATCCAATTTGTTCGATGAATTCGAGCAATACTTTTTTATGTGTTGGTTTAGTTTGATATACTAAAATTACAGTTTTATTAGGTCATTGAATAATCTTCCTACCAAATCGATAACGTCATTGTTAAGGCAATCGTCCCAAGGGATATTACGAGTTAACGTCACGCTATTAATAAGCGTTCTTCTCGACACTCCCCCTTTTCCACACACTAACATTTACATAAAAGCTGGAAAAATTAACCTTTCAAACTATTTATAATATTCGTATTGATAGGACTCTAGAGACCAGCAAGATATTAATTGAAACACATATAAACTCCAGTGAAACAGGATATTTCCTGGAAATATATGAAAATTTTACACGGGTTTTTATATGTTTGAAATAAATGTGTATGTATTATTCACAAGCACAAAAAATAAACCAAATCGATAAACATGTATATTGATAACTATTAATTAAACGTATAAAATGATATTGATTTTTACAGAAGTATAGTAACTATTAGAACCTTTAACTAGTTGTTTTGACATCTAAAATTACAATTTGTGAAATATAAAAGAAATTAACACATTCAAATTAGGATTTTTTATTTTAATTCATAACTAATGCCTTATTTGTTTCTAATGAGAATTGTTAGAAAAATAAAATGGTGAAAAATCGCACTCAAAGACATAATTGTTATTCGAAAGCGGTCCAAGAACAGCACATGTTGAAAGAAAATCTTAACGAAATCCGCTGGAAATTTGGCATGTTTCCATTCTAGCTCAGTGAGTGTCCCTTTGGAGAGCTGTCATCGACAACCCCGTACCAAGATAATATATTATTCGAACAAAATTTGTAAAACTGTTTAATTTCCAAATGCACTATTTTAAGGTTTTAAAAAAGTCTACTTGGAATCAGCCCAAATCACCCCGGGCTGAATAACAGCGAAGTGGCTACAACAACAACAACAGATACATTACCCACCATTAGCCCCATCTGAACTCGCATTGTCCACGGAGACCGCCTGCAAAGACTGCGTAAATACTAAACACTGTATATAATAAACGTACGCGGGATTATAATTCACCGGCGACAATAATGCGAAATCTCATTACACGCTAAGACAGCGATATAATAATCAACGTCATGGAATATTTCCTAGTTCTCGTCTCTGAAGGCGGTGAAGCAAACACAATCGCTTGAATGTATAGGTCCTTCGTTTGTTCGTAAAACTTACCGCACCAACATGCGGTGTATGTGTGTGTGTATGTGTGTGTGTGTAAACGGATTATTTGTGTCTGCGGTGTTAATTTTTTACGACATTACGGTAGTATAATAGCATGGTTATAAATTTATAATAGATTCTAATCCATTTCTAGTGGATTAAAATGTAATTTCCAAGCTACTGCTGTTTGTTCTAAAATAGGAAATCCTATTCAAAGATAAATACCTAATAAAGGCAAGTTAAATATATAGACGTTTTGTGGAACAAATAAAAACAACACGTTTCTACTGTAATATTTATTTTCTACTAATATAATAGATTTAAATATACTTTTTGGACCAAAGAAAAACAAAATAGTCTTACTTCGCAATGATATTAAACAAATACTATAGGCATAAGCATTGAACAAACTATACCTAAAACAAAAAAAAAAAAATTATTTTTGGACTTAAACACAACTTTGATTTTCAGTAATTATTTTGATTGCTGAATAATATTTCATTTGATTAAGTGAAAAGAAAAAACATAACTCTACAGTCTACATAATATAACACGAATGATTTGGATTAAAAATGTATTTATTTTATTCAAGTTTAATAATTATGTAATAAATTAGTATTCATTTTGTAAGGCTTTTTTGTAATGGGCATACGTCTCTTTTCAATATTATTTTGGAAAATAAAATATATTTAACATGGAAATATTTATTTCTAAAAAAATAAAAATATATTTTTAAAAAAATTTAATATTTTTTTAGACGGATGATAAATATAATAACAATAAAAAATAATATAAACTCATGGAAAAATCCCGAACTCAATAGAAAAGAAGAAACCATAATAAACCGCCTCCGAATTGGACACACACACATCTAACACACAGCTACTTTATGAGTACAGACGAACCTCCACTATATGTCACTCATGCAGCGTTCTTTTAACCGTCAAACACATCATCACTAAATGTAAAAAATACAACCAGTATCGAAACTAATTCCACATATCCGAACAAATCTGTCAAGCACTTGGACAAAACCCACAGGACGAAAAAAAATTTAGGTTATTTAAAAAAAAAAAAAAACAGAATTGTATAATTTAATTTAATATTAAAAAAATAAAAAATTAAATACTAACAAAGTAACTTAACAAAAATTCTTATAGTAATGGTCTAGTTGTCGATGTATTTTAGATCAATAAAAAAAATAATAATAATAACAATAACAATATTATTTATATAATAAAAAAAATCCTTTAAAATTATCTTTCTCAAACTCAATAGGTAACTTGCTTCTTAATGATTTCATATTCTTTTTTATTAGGTATGTTATAGAATAATAAAAAAATATTTAATATTTATTTATCCGAGTAACTTTATTTGATATATTTTTGCACTAAGTAAATTGAAATGAATCTTCTTGTATAAAAAATAGACAAATATATTTTGTTTACATACATCTAATACAATTGTATTAACTAACATTTGTATGCTAGGTACTTAATATGATAATACTAAGTGGGAACACAATTTGATGTTTGAAAATAAAATGTTCACATATCGTCAATCAAATTGTTCGAAATATGAATTTATTATTTATTATAAATTCATATAATCATTTAATCTCATGAAAACTATAAAAAGAATAATCACATGTATTCATATACTATGTAAAAAAAAAAAATGAATCAATACCACCTAGTGTGTAAAGCAATGGAAAACAAAAATAGTAATACAAAAATAAACTTATTTATACTGTTTTTTTTTTTTTTTAGATCTGTTTTACGAAAAATAATAATAATAATAATAACTTGAATTGTAAAAGATGAAAGGAAGAATAATACTCTTAATATTATTCATACAGATGTATACTTATTTAACAAAAAATATCTCTAGATAAACTTAAAATAAACAATAAAACTGTTTTCACCTGAAATGTTAAATCAAGTTATTACACTAAAAGGAAAATAAAGAAGAAAACAGAATAACATTTTAATACAAAGGCACAATATAAACAAACAAATATAGGTTACCTAAGGTAGTGATTATTTGACATAATATAACCTTTTATAATTTGTACAAACTTCAAATTAATTTATTTTACGGTGTACTTACTCCTATGTGCTTAATTAATATAACATTAATTAAATAAAATTATAGGTAAAACCGAAATCAATTTTAAGGCATATAACAAGACAACGAAAATTGTTTCATAAAAGCGTATTTGTATTGTATAATTAAACCCAAAACTACATAGTGTATGTAGGTACTATACGTCTTTATAAAAACTAAGAAAACATCAGTGATTTAATTTTCGGTTAGGAAAACGCGTATACCTACTAAATGAGCATCATTTGTGTATGTATTAGGTTTCTGTATTATATAAACAGTTTTAAAAAAATTGCATTGATTAAATATTAATATACCACACATTAAACAACGCATACACGAACTCCAAACATATATATATATATGTAATTTTAGCATACATCACCATTACAATGTTTACAAAAAGGCTCATGCAGAACTCGATGGCGCTTAAACAGTAAAAAAACAAAACGATTTGCCAGACCAACGGAACAATAAAATTTGCAGTCATAAAAAATGTAAAAGCCACGAAAAGTCAATCACCCTATACACGAGTACACTCCAAACGTTCCAAATCCAAAAACTTATTATAAATATATATATGTATATAGGTAGTTATAACACCGTTTGACTTTACGAGGATAAACTGGTTGCTCAAGATGCGAAGCAGGTGATGACGATCATCGGGGAGGGATTAGATGTCCACGTACAAGTGCGCAGTTATGTGAATTTATGCGACAACTATACCTAACACACGACACGAGTTGTATATATGTATATACAGTTACACGGTAAAATAACATCTGTTAAACATATTTCCATAACGTATATACATATATGTACATTACTGCGCGATTAGCCGCGCGGCGAACGATTCACAATATCGTGTATGCATTTATAATAATACGCTTAACATAGGCTTTGGTTTAATTGATATAATATATTACACGGTATAGTTAAGTACGCTCGAGTACTGACCTGTGCAGGAACGGTAATTACCCATCGAGGGTGCCGGCCGATCCCGGAGCCGGCCAAACACGTGGCGAACGGAAACATCGGGCCGGCTGCAGTGGCGGCGACTCGGGCGATAACGCCGACTGATACGGTCGACTCGTGCGCGCGGTGTGTGTTGGTTTGTAATTGTGTGCGTCGTCGCGTGTGTACGTTTGTTTGCGTACAAGTGATCGTATACGTCTTACCCGCGCGCGTGTGGTGTAGATTTAAAACGCACCCCGACGGGGGCTACGGGACGGCGGGGGGGGAGAGAGAGAGCAGTGCGGTGATAACCGATCGCATGCGCTTCTAAATGGGTCACCGAACACGACTTTTCGCCATCCACCACGCCACTGCCGCCGGTGTACGCGTACGCAAATAACCTACTATACTACAAATACGGCGCGTACATTATATATATATATGTTTTAATATTTTATGTATACATTATACGTATATAGGTGGGCAGGTAACAACCGTTTTCTCGTGTACACGTCATCCTATTATTTATGGGTATATCATAATACTGTACACTGAGGTCGAACGGAATATCGCGTCGCGGAACAATAATGATTATGCAATATTAATGCGTGAAACCGTCGGCGGCGGGGAGTATACCGCGAACGTATGACGTATTACAGACATTACCTGTATACCGTGCACGCGTGTTACAGTCGTCGCAGATCTGTCTGCAAAGTCAAAGCGAAATCGAATGCCTATCGTTGCAGTATATTATAATATAATGATATCGGTGTTCGCACGATGTATATACATGGTGTACACGTCGTACAGTGTACACACACGCACGACACGGGTGACCCAGTTCATCGCCGCCGTCGGGTCGCGGACCCCTTTACGCCCCCGAGTCCGCGCGCTTTACGCGAAGTGAGGTTAATGCACTGTTGGCGTACCACCGTCGTCGTCGCCGCCGCCGCCGCATGCAGCCGCTCCGCCAACGCATTATCGATTCCGCCAGAGCACATCCCCTCCACGCGCATACACCCCCATCGGACGGGCACCCACCCGCACTCTCGCCGTCACGTCCGGGTCACGTATATACACGCCACTCTGGCAAGCGCGCCATAGCAGCTCCTTCTCGACCCTTTAAACTCGACCGCTCCTCTCGCCCTACCGCAAAACCCGACGAACACGCCACCGGAACCCACACGTGAACGACGGCTCTCTCCGACCTCCTCAACATCACGCAATGAGAACGTACGGGAAATTTATGTCAGACGACTGACGTAATTCAGAACAATACGACCGCCGCCGCCGCCGCCGCAGCGATCGTTTGTAGGGTATTCGGAAGAGCGCACCGTCGTCGTCGTCGTCGTCGTCGTCGCGTAGTATGCGTGGGTGGTCGCAAGCTGTCACGTGTTTTACGCGAAACCGGACACGTGAGTATGTGGCAGGACTAGCACGCGCGCTCACGCTGGCCGGTGACGTCGAGAGGTATGCGACGAGTACCTACCGCGTGCGCTTTTCGAGACGGTTATTCGACGAAGGTATATATTGATATGCCTTTAACGCGCTTATAATACAGACATAATACGTCAACAATGAAATCTGGAGTATTAATCCTTAATAATTGGATTATAGGTACCTGCACTAATTAAAAATCAAATTTAAACAATACGTGTCAGATACGACAACGCGAACAACACACACGCGCGTATACAAATGTACGACGGGCACAACCACTCAAAATATCATTGGTATAGACAAATATACAAACTGTTATCATTGTAAGATTATATCACCACAAAGCCGTATTTCTCGAACACCTATTGAGTCCGTGAATGGTCTGACGACGGCCGTGGTTATCGCAGGATAACCTGCACCGACAATACTGTAATATGCATATATTATGTATATATACTAGGTACGTTATACGTATAAACACCAATTTCTTTCAATATTTTGGCAAACATTTTTATCGTTTATCCTTGATTTCTACACCTGGGTAGGTTAGTACTCCTGCACATACATATATAAAACGCGTATAAACACATACGTCATAATAATCTCAATTTTCCGCGGACAGTTCGCTTTCATCGGTTCACTACAACCAATACTATATATTATTTGACACACTCGTGACTCGTATTGTTTCCTGGAAGTAACCTAACCTAACCTCGAACGCGACACACATCAAGCACACTCGAACAGACGTGATGGAGGTTAAAATATGATATCTCCTAATGTGGCTCAGTGATTATACGTCAATCTCCGGTCGATATTATGATATTATGATTAGCCACGATTGTGGCCAGCTTTATTCGTAATGTAACAGATATTATGTAATAAAGGTATAAGGTATAACGAGGTATAATCTTATGTAAAAGGAGTTGCATACGCACTTAAAAGTTGAAATACTTATAAAATTCATTAAAATACGTACCTATGTACCGCTGTGTAATAATAACTAGGTATAATAATAAATCAACCGACCTTTTTAGTAATACTTTAAGTACGATGTATATAAATGTGACTTTTCAATATGTTAAAATAGATAGATCAGTCATCAAATAAATCACGCAGAAAACTCGTTGTATTTAACGGCCTATTGTCCGTAAATGTTAAACGAATAGAATACAAAGTAAACGTCGTCTCCAAACTTCAATTATAATTTAAAGACGTCTAACACTTTAAAAATTACAACTCAAACGAACCGCACAGATTGCACAAAACTTGGTCTCATTTTTTAAGAGCAAACGTAAAGTACACCGTTTGTCTAAACAATAAAATAGGTGAATAACGACATAATATTACTGTTTCAGAAATTAAGAAATATTAACCAGAGCTATAAATATTATAAAATATCAGAAAATATGAATTTTAAAGATATTTTTTCGATAAAATTATTAAATGAATATTTTAATGTATTCAAATTGGCCACTTTGTCAAAGCAATTTTACAATTAATAGCAGTTATACACATTATTACACAATATACCAATCCACTATACACTGATACCCATCCATAATGGTATATTTTATAGTTATATATATACTTTTAATAATAATACAACAATGCAAATAAAATTGTATGATTATTTGAACTGAATAACATAATTGATGTTTGAAGATAAAAATTTAAATAATAATATGAAGCACTGAGAAAAAATAATTGACATTTTTCGCAGTTTCAAAAACGGTTGTATTTTAAAATATTATCTACAATTAAAATAGGTATTCATAATGTGTCTCGTATAGGTTTGTTTAGTTCCAATTCTAAAATAATTAAACATTAAAACATACATACATATATATATTATATATTAATACGATTTAAGAACTAGAGGATTCTAAATAAATATTATTTTATTTATTTCAAAATACCACTTTAACCATACCCAGTAAAATAGTTCACTAATATACTAAAAAACTATAAGGTGATAATTGAGCTTGGCATTCGTTAATTGATTTTTAGCACACTGTCAATTGTTATTTGTTAGGTAAATTTTTATTTTTATTTTTATTTTTGTAATTATCAATAAATCATACAAAAATGTTATAGATAAATAAAACTATTTTAACTAATTAAATTGTAATTAAAATGCAATACAAAAATTATATTAAACAAATAAAGATAAATAATTATATAAAAAATAATATATAAAATACTAATTTCAATTTTTCTATAAGTTAAAAAGTTTTTTTTTTTCAATACAAATCTGTAAATTTATCATATTATGTATTATAATAATATTATTATGTTAGTAAAATATTTTCTATATTATCTTAATTATTTATTATATTCGAATTTCTGAGAACAACTGAGGCTTTAATAACTACTATCAAGTCTTCCTATTCACGTGAAAACAAAACATTTAATTTTACAGTTTAAGTTATAACTTATAAGTAACAGGTGTCCAGCTAATACTTTAATCATTATCTAATAATTATATGTTTGATTAAGCTTCAAAATAAATGCATTGATTAATAAAAAATTATATTTAAAACATCTGAAATGGAATAAACTATAATGAATTTCATACGTATTAAGTATTGTCCATGTATCATATCACACTACATGCCGACTATGTATTATATACCTACATAGTATAGAGCTACCATATATTTTATCATATTCCAATAAAGTTAAAACAGAAAAATGTAAAAATGAAGTAGCAACTATTATTATACATTTGAAAGTTAAAACTATACATTATTGTAGGTATGTAAAAATCACTAAGAGATATATTTAGGAAAACAATATACCTATCCTTTATAATAATTTTCAACATTTATAGGTATTGAACAATATTTTAATACCATTAATAAATACTAAAGTATTTTATAAAATAAAGTTATCATACCCTATTCATGATATGATCAAAGAAAATGTTAATAACCAATAGTCATTAAGTCATAACTATAATAATAACTTACATTATAATATATAAGACTTAATAAATATTTTCAACGTAATTTTCTTTATTATGGGTACAGACAAAATGTATCAATACTATGAAAACGAGATGTTTTGTACCTACAATAATGAACAAACACATTAAAACTATATCTCAAAATATTTAAGTACCAGGAGGTTATAGATTAAAAAGGATATATCACACTAAATTACATAAGCGATTAATAAAACTGGCTGGTCACTTAAATACAATATTAATTAATAATTTCTTATACAAAGTTGATGACTATTTATGTTGTAAAATTTGATTTTTAAATCATATTTTGTCCACAATAGTACCTAAATATTATTTTCAATTATGATAATGACTTAAATTAGTTCATATTGTTCATAATTACAATGGAGAATTGTTAAATAACCCTACAAGTTAAAATATAACTAAATACAATTCCCCATTTTTAATTCTCATTTCTTATAAAAAATAATATACATATTTAATATTATGTAGGTATGTATAACAAGATATGTTTAAATAGACCTCTTGAATATTGGATAAGCCACGAGAGTTTTAAATGTTGTTTTTATTTAGAGTTGACTTCTTTGGGTCACTGTTATTATCAATTATACCATTATCATATTACCATAACAAAATGTTCTACATCTCCTAAATTCTCGATCTCCCTTGTAATTTCCTATTTAATTTAATTTGCTTCCTATTCTAAATTTATAACATTTCAATTATTTTCTTATTATTTTGTATTAAATATGCTACTTCACTTTTAATTATATTATATATTAATGTTATTTCATTATGTTATTGATATTATTAATATTAACATACTAGTAATAATTGATGTGTTGTAATATAGGTATATATTGTTTAAATTAAAGCACTTAAAACAAATGTTCTATAGTTCTACTCAATGTTTAATATTCGTATTGATTTCACTGAAGTACACATATCGGAACACAAAACGAATACATATTATGTCCGAATAATAATTATCCATTACTGTGCTTCGAGGTTATGCACAGTTCTTATGTTTGGTATACAATGCACACTGTTACTCCAAGGCTGGCGATTGTTTATCCAATATTAATTTAATATGAAACTTTAATGAGTACCTAATACAAAGACTAAATGATATATACAGAGTGATTTTTTAAACATGCTCGCCCCATTTTTATGCTTAAATTATGCATATATTCAAATTCTGATTTTTGGAATTTTTAAATGTAATTAAAGACAATAATTTAGAGTACTTTGATTTTTCACAACATTTAAGGAGTATCCTGTGGTGATACCAACTTTGGTTTTTCAAACGAGACCATACATGTTTTAAAGCAAAATATGAATCAGCTAATTTTTCTGAAAATTTTGACGTATTGTAATCGAAATTTGAACGAAAACTGGAGTTATTCTCCTTTAAATACTAAGGAATAAGGATATAAATAAATAAAAATAAGAATAAATACTTATTAAATGGATACGAACCCAATAATTATAATTCGGTATGCAATATAAAATATTAGTTAATATTTACTATTTATTACTAAATGCTTATAAATTAACAATGCACCTAAGAATTTTCAAAAACAAAGGAAATATATATAATAAATAATTTCCTTTCTATTTTATCGTGTACCTAAGTTATCTTATAGCCTATAAGTTATCTACTACTTACAATTATTTAGTAGGTATTTTATTCAAAGTAAATAGTTATGCTTATATTTATTGGCAATAATTTGCTCGGTATAGGTGTTAAAACATAATACACTTGTACAATATTAAGTAACTTCATACTAGGTACCTATAGTATAATTTTATACGTTGATATATTATTTTAATATGAAACAAAATACTAAATAATAAAAATTATGAAGTACACAATATAATTCATTAAACATATAAAAAAAAAAAATCTAAATTAAAAAATATATGGACCATTAATATAAAATTTAATGAACAAAAAAATATAACTACATGATATTATAAAATTATTAATGAATATACAAATATGATTCTAACACTACAAATCCAATTATGCAAGTAAAAAATCGTTAAAATAAAATACATAACATTGATTTCCAGATAAATAATAAGTTAACTAAATAATTTTTTATTATATTCAATAAAATAATAATAAAAATCTGTGTTTTAGTAAAATAAGCAAATAAGATAATTGTTTAATAAATATAATTCTCAAGTGTTGCGTACATATACATACACCTAAAACCTAATCCACCATCGTGATCACATATAACTCTTATTATTTTAATTTAGTAGATCTCTGTAGTACTTTGTTTTTGGTTATAATGTAGGATGTAGGATATAGTAAAAGTTTATTTAGTAGCCAATTGGTTAACTGTAGTGATTTTAAAGTTGAGGAAGATTTCATAGAATTGGATACACACAGAGTTATATTTATAATTATCATACTCTTGTAAAAAAAAATTGATTAAAAATATTATATAGTAGGTACAAGCTTTAGATAGCTTTACACAACAATTAAAACCCCAAATTTGGATCGCATATTCAAAATGTTAATATTAGGCAAAGTAAATGTAATTGCTGTTGAAAATTGTATTCCAGTTGAAGGTATAAAACATAAATAAAGCCGAAAATTTTGATTTCTATAGAGGTTGAGGTTGGGGTTATTTGTAATAATCAATAAATTATGAAGGATAGAATCTTTCTAATATAAACGATACAAATACAAATAATATATTTATAAAATTATTTAAAACTTATTTATTCGTTATTAAATATACTGCAAATATTTAATTTAAAAGATCTCTAAATATTTTAGGCCATATAAAAATTAATAAATCTAAAACAAATGAACTTCTGTATACCTACATAAAAATATATATTAATGTACTTAATTTAAAAAACCCAAATGCTTGTTGATATCCAACGCTTTTTCTTCAAAAATTTAAAAATCAATTCGTTAAAAGAAAAATTAGTGTTTAAACTTTAAATAATTAACTATTAGCCTTCTTATTAAAAAGCATACACAGAATTAATCTTAAAACCTTCCATTAGAAAGTTTTAAATAACCATATAATGTATAAAGTATATATATTTTTTTTTAACCTTTAAAAGAGCAAATTATGTAGGTATTTAAGTTGATACCTAAATACTCAAGTTTTCTAAATAGAAACAACATATTATACATATACTACAATAACCATACAAGGTACAAAAATTGGGTTTAAAAATATATTAAAACGTAGTATACAATCAAAATAAATAAATATCATTATAAGATTCTAGAATTAATTAGGTAGGACTAAAACGCAATCGCTACTTCTTGTAAAAATTATTTTTAAATACATTAATAATCCAGAATATCTAGACATAATATATTAAGGTAGTAAAATTACTCGTATATACATTAAACACAACATACAAACCTAAAAAAATATGAAACGTTTTTTGAAATTACAAATTTGCAATCATGAGCATTAAATATATAATAGATAAACATCAAAATTACATAAAATGATGAAATTATGGTTGTCCAAACGAAATATCAACCAATCCGATTTAAGGCAAAGTTTGATTTTATTTGTACATTTTTTTTAGGGAGGAGAATGAACTTTTACAAATATACTACTAGTATAAATATATGAGTATAAATTAATTGTCTATGAATAAAAAAATGGTAAAAAGTAAGAAACGATGCAATGGTTGACAACTTACAAATTATATAGGTACATGACATGACATCTCATTGAATTCATCTAAATACATTGGACGTCAAAAATCATAGTGTTGCTTAATATTATTTTAACTATAAGCTATAATTAAAGACAAAATCTTTTGTACAGTTTCTAAGAATGTAATTTGTGCAATTTTAACGAGAATTAAATATTTAAATAATTATAAATCATGTCTAATAGAATTAAGATTTAAAAAATATATATATTGAGAGAACAAATATATACCTAATTAATATAATTTTTATTTTTTTGCATACTCTTTTCCTCAAAATTGGACAAAGGCAAATATATTCCAGTACATTTGAATATTATGTATTTTCACTTAAATGAATGACATACCTTTCCGAAGGGTCAATTAATGTAGTTCAAACCCGATGTATATTGTATTCCGAAGGACGTAAATCTGTCAAACATCAACAAACACATGTACATGTATATTGCACTGAATAATCCAAATTTATGTAAAATTCTTATAATTATGATAATTATAGTCGTTTATGGCTGACTAAATAGCTTTCCGTGTGAGATTTAATACATTTGAATATGCATAACTATCAATATAGCCGCATCAACAGATACAACATGCTTTGGACTATAAACATAATATTTAATTTAATACTTTGTAGATAATGTACTTACCGTATGTATTATATAAATATATTTGTATACAAACTATTTAACTATATTATCTATTACTGTACAAAGAAATAAGTATATATCAATACTCACCACGATTTTCAGTCGACTATTAGTATAATTGTATATCATTGTCAAAAATGATAAATAAACTGAAAGTTTCATGTGTTTGTTTAAGGGACTTGTAAAGCAAAAAGGCAAAACTCATAACAACAAATCCATACACAAAATGAAAATAATACGAAATTTAACTGAAAACGTTTTCAGTTAAACCAAAAATCGGTTTCTCTTTACACCCTAACTCTTGTGTACTTTAGTTTAACTAAACATCAAATAGTCTTTCTTAGATATAAAGCACGTATTGTTGTTGTAGTTATAAATCTTATGTTCAATTACACATAAATATATTACACATCAAAGCACGTTAATACAATTTAATAAAATATTATAGAGTAAATATAATATATAAATTTAACGTGTATTTCAGAAACCTAGGTCATTAATAGCATGTTCTTTGAACCCACACACATACAAACATATATATTGTGATATGAATAATGATTATTTTAATCATGATCCTCAATTTAAACAAAAATTAAATAAAAAATTATGTAATTTTTCCACATTTTTAGGGAAACGAAATTACCCAGCAATATCGATAGATAACGTTTAATGGAAGCATTTAAAGCTAGATTTTTTTATTTTACAGAAAAGCATAATTTATTATTATGTTATAAATATCCATGTACATTTTGGATATCAGAAATGAAAGAAAAATAATTTTACGTAAGTATGTATTAAAAAAAACTATATAAGTACTAACAAAAGTCGATACAATCTTAGACTATATAATATATAGTTGTTATAAACAGTCTGATAACATAACAAAAATAACAAACATACCAATATTGAAAATATTAATTCAAGCAAGTATAAGTATTGTATGGCGTTTAATGTATAAATGTCAATTTTGACATAATTAATTAATTTAAATATAAAAGCGAAAACGTAAATTTATGTTCATTTCATAAAATATGTCCATGTAATTCTTACGAGATGGTTTATCATGATCAAACGCTTGCTATAAAGTATATTTTATTTTATTTTTATTTTTTGTTTGTGTCTCTCGAAACACGGCAATAAAACGCGCTTATTACGTTCAAAACTATCATAAAAGATCCTTAAGAAATCATATTAACAACATTTTATGTGGGTTTATTGAATGATTGTTTAATATTTCCATATAGTACTTTTTATACCTATAATATATTTAATCAAACCTTTTCAACTGGGATGTTATTATTTTGAAAACGCAGTGCATGGTTTTGCCATGTTGCATTTAAAACAAAGATTTAAAACTAATTGCTACTGCTGCCTTTTACTTTTCAATTTTCAAATAAAAAAAACAATTAACTAAATAATGTATGCAATTAAACTTTTTAACTGTAATCCATTACCTTTAACAATTTAATTTATAGTTTTAAAAGAAATCGTTTATATTTGTTTTAGTAACTCAAAATAAATAACCATACCTACTTTTTGATCTATAAATAAAAAAAATTTTAATTCAGTTAAAATTTTAGTTTGAATTTCAAAACAAATCTTGATTTATTGATTCATAAAATCCATTAAGTTAATTATACCAATAATGACGACCGTTTTTATTTAAAATTATTATGCTAATATTATTTCAAAACTGTATGCGGTACCCTCGTTCTTCATACTTTTTTCGTAAAAATAACTAAGGAACCGTTTTTTCTTTGTACTATACTTAGAGAATGTTTATTGTAAAATAAATTATTGAATATAACGTTGAGGTAAAGAAAATACTCTAGAATGTACATTATGTTTATTCTAAAGGAAAAATTGTATAGTGGTTACTGGGTAGGGTAATGAGTTTTTAAAAAATAAATGTATTCACGTCAGAATATCGATATTGTTTTTTATTATAGAAATTTGTTCGACCATAAACATATTCCGAAAAAAATATTCATGATTTATTTATAAGTTATAGTTAAGTTGATTTACTTATAATAACGTATAAGTAAAATAATATTATT
Source organism: Aphis craccivora (assembly GCA_009835225.1). NCBI lineage: Eukaryota > Metazoa > Arthropoda > Insecta > Hemiptera > Aphididae > Aphis > Aphis craccivora. The sequence continues at coordinate 20,129 of VUJU01001700.1, forward strand.
AAATAGCTGTTTAATCGTTACATTATTTATATTTCTTATTAATAAAAAGTGCGGGTGAATAGGTAACCACCATGCTAGTAGATATGTGTCCCTTATTGAGTGGGTCACTATAATAATGGATAAGTTAAATTCTAATTCAATAATAATAAAATATTTCCTATTGCATAAGAAAAACTATCGTGTGTGAAGACTGGAAACGGTCATTTAGCCTATTATAATATTACTAAGTTTATTTTATTATATATTTATACTGCCCCTATTGTAGTTTATTCTATACTATTAGTAAAACGGCTAGTTAAATTATTTTTTCCCGAAAACATCGTATTTATATGAACCTATATTAATCCTAATGTATTTATTATTATAATTGTAAAAAATTATATCATATAATATTATTATTATTAACTTTTATGTCAATATTATAACATAAGTACCGTAGAACGGTGTGAATAGGTTTGCAATTAGCCAATAGTTTAAAATGTCATTGAGTATATACAATATAATAATAAATGAGTATATAATTTCGATAAATATTTTTGAATTACAATGCAAAAACTAAAAACGTTATTCTTTATTTAAATATTCTATTTATTAAAATATAAATTTCAAATATCTATATTGCATTTTTTTTTTTTTTTTATAAAGTTTCAAAGAACTTCTTATGATAAACCTAATATTAAGTTTTCAAGCCTTATCTACAAAAATTGAACATTAAATCAATTTTCAACTACAAAATAATTTGCAAATATTGGTGACTACATATACTTCGTAAACGTTTCAAAAAAAATTGTGATTAGGTATGTATTTTCAACATTCTATTATTATTATTTTATTTTATTTTTTTTTTTTTTTTTGCTATAAGAATAACTAACAAGAAACCTCGTATTTATTTTTTAAAGGGGGGAGGGTAAATGTTATGACTTTCATTATACGAGGTAGTTCCTGATAGAAAATTGAATGTAGTTGGTACTTAGGGAGGATCAAAAATAAAAGTTTTCCATTACTTTTCCCGAGAAAATAGCAACTTTTACTCTAAACCAATTTTTGATAAAATTGTTTTCTTTATATTGTTGTAATTCAAAAACGAATAATTCTAGAAAATTTTAATAGTGTGTTTATATTGATATATAATTTATAAAGAAATGTTATCTATATAGTCCTGAAAAAAGTCCGATTGTTTTTATTTTTTTTTTATGCATATACTTTGCTGAAAAAATTTTTACAAGCTTAAAATTCTTAAAAATGTAATATAAGATCCCGCATAAGCAGTTCTAATACCTATATAACAATATTAAGTATAATAAGCTTTTTATGCGTTTAAAATCAGAATTTTGACAAATATTGTGTATTAACACAATTATTCTTTATAAACATTTAAAGTTAAAATTTAAATTAATTATTTACATATACTTATAAACTATAAATAACAATATGTTTATTATTATGTTATAATAAAAATATATAAGTTATGAAGATTTAAAAATTTTATATTTTATAAATTTTACTTCATGCAATGCGATTTTAAAAATACATGGATTAATATCAAGATAGCAAATGTAGGTACGTATACCATACGGCTTTTCACACTATTTGCATTTTTGATCTCCTAAAATAATCAACTAGTTACCATTTTTTTTTTTTATCAGAAACATTAAAAGTTGAAGATCGGAGTAATTTTCCTACTAGAAAACGTGTATTTACACTCAAAATCATTGAAAAATTTTCATAGCTCAGAATCTAAGACTAGCTCAACTAAAAATTTAAAATCTATATTATTAGGTAGATTTCTTAGTGAATCTTTTTATGTAGTAAGTACTAGTAGGTAACAGTTTTTTTTTTAACACATTTTAAGTCCCAAAAAATTATATTCCAGTAAAACGTAAAGGTATATACCATATAACATTAAAAAATAAAGTAACGAACGGTATATGGTTGATCAAAGTAATAATACTTCGATACATTTGAAAAAAAACGAATGTAGGTATTTTTAATTTATATGGCCCTTTTTCAAAGTATGCTTTGCACCACAATGGTTTATTAATTAGTGTTAGAATGTAACGTTTTGTCTTCTTTAATTAATTTTGGAAAAACAGCACTTGTCAGTGTTTAGTCATCCTTTACCTATAGTTCATTCAACGACAAATGCACGAGTATACCACATATGTCCAATATTTAATAATAATTAAAGTTAATTGTTACTCTATTCTTTTCTAAGAGAAATATACATTATTTTTAGAAGTTGAAAAATTATTATATTTCATAAAAATCATGTTATGTTTGTGAAGATAATTTTGAAGATAACTTTATAATTATTTATGTTTCAAACTTTTTTCCTGCATTCGGCTTTTTGAAAGTATTAATATTTAATTAATGGTAATAATATTTTTTTAGTATCTTAATGTTGTATCACAGAATAGATTATCTTTAAAATAAATTTAATTGAATTTATTAACTTATCTGTGGTTACACAATAGTTATATCAATTATACCCGAAACTCATCTATTAATTATCATTAAATTGTAGTGGTAAAAATATAATGTGTTGTGTTTGATATATCAATTAATATCTTATATCAAATAATACATTTTTAGGTATTCAACTATAATGTTTTGAACGGCAAAACACGATTGAGCATAGAATATTTTATGCGACTTGCCACAATCACGTTTCCGAAATTTCGTAATTAATTATTATATTCATGTATTATTACACCAATTATTATGATATCAGACTTACACGAGCCACGAACCATGAACCAAGCCCTGCAGCTTTATCGGCTACGTTATATTTTGTGTGAAAATATAATTAAACATATAAGTTTTCGACTAATATTCAAATTGTAAATATATACTGAATATCTACTATTAAATTATTTAAGTCAAATTGCAAACAGATACTAACAAGGTATATCAATTAAATGTATTATTATTTTCAGTAATTTTAACTTCACGATAGGAAGCTAGTAACTAGTGATCCTCAATATTATATTATTATTAAAAAAAAACAGATTGATTAACATATCAACAATTCGTTGCATATGACCATAAAATCGAGTTATTTTTTAACCAATACCATATATTTTATATTATTGTAATTATTTAAATTAATATTTGTTGTATAATATAGTTCAAAATGTCAAATTAAAATATCGCAGTTTTTTATACTCAATTGTGTAGATTTTCTTTTGTATTAGTATATCCTTTGATAAGCTGACAATTTTTCTCAACCCTGTCGTAAAAAAAGATATTTTACACTCAATTGTGTCATAGCCATTTTGAAATGCTATAAAGTTTCTGTGAATTGATATAAATTGGAAAATGATATTGATGTACTTAAGTAGCTAGTAAACCCTTATTATCGTGGTTGTAAAATTATTAGTTTTATGGTTCATTGTAAAGAACATTGGATAATGGACATTTTTTAAGACTAATATTAACTAAATTCGAAAGCTTTTCTATGTACAAAATTATTATATAAAAAAGTTCTGTTAAGATTTTCCCCAATGCTAATATTTTTATTTTATTTAATAAATGTATTATTTGAAAGTGCTTATTGATACCTATTTTTTTTTAATTTTAAATGTTCAATATAAAACCTTTAAAAATTGCTTAATTTAAAATTTTATACTAACTTAAAGATTTATCTTTTTCGTTAATACTGTAAATACTTTTTTTATAAGTATTTTATAAATATTATTAATAATAATTCATTATGTAACTAATATATTGTATTTAAATGGATAAATATTATTATAATGCATTTAAGGGAAGTAATTTGTGATAAATTAGTAGTTAATAACTTTATTTATTTATTTTTTGTTTTAGTTGAGTTCAGAAGGAAATAATTTCTCTTAACCATCACGTCTTTATAGTTGTGGTATAACTTATTTACATATTATTAAATTGGCTTGTGAATTTTAATTTTCCAATGTTTTGTAATGAATTTTAAACAAACTTTTGATTTCCATTTTGACTTAAACTAAATTTAAATTAAAGTTTTAAAATATAATAGTTTACATTTTATTCATTGCAAATATTAAATTATTATAAATGTAATAAAACTGTGACTAAAACTAAATGCCATTCTATAACATGTTTTCATATCATAGCTTATATTTATTACCTATGTTATAAATTATATAAAATTATAGGCATGAATGGTTTGTTCATTAAATTAATTTTTTCTCTTAAAATGAATCGTCATAGACATTTGTGTTTATTTTTATGCGAGTTATATAATATTAAATACATTTCTTATTTACTGAACATAAGTAAGCTAGATAGTAGATATATATGGGTACTTCACGAATTTAGCAATTACAAGTTAAAAAGAACTTTTAATATAAATACTAAAGATACTAGATACTCTTAAATTAATTTCCCTTAAAAAAGCATACATTGTTCACATTTTCTCTAAAATCAACCATAAACTTTTATACTTCGTTCAAAATGTCAAACTAAATAACTCTATTTAAGTTCATACTTTATTAACTATACTTAGTAAATATATGTTTTCGTAAATTAATATAAACTCGGATCGTTTTTACTTCTCTCAACTCCCTATATTAAATATGTTAAATCAATCCTTTATAATAGTAAAAATCCATAACTTTACAAGTAATCAAAAATATTCTATAATTGTAAAATGTTAAATTAAAATTTTATTGAATTCGTAAGTTTAAAAATTTAACTTTTACATGTTGTTTCGTATTTATAATAAACACACCAAGTTATTCATAATGATTAAATAGAAATATTTAATAATCTATTATTATGCATTATGTATCTATAACAGTACAATTTCGAATAACAACAATATTATCGAGTTCTAGACACCTGAACTTCGGTCTACCATGTATACATTGACGTATGCGTGTTTTGACGTGTATGACTATACACATAAGATAATTAATTCCTTCAAATAGTAAAGCAGTGTGAGTAAATCACAAATATAGCGCTAACGAAATTTAGTAAATTATTTATCTAATACTTAATAGTTAATACCTATTACGTGAAAAAATAATAGCGATGGAAGAACATGCTGCGCGGCGAAGGAATATGATGGGACAGGACATAGCGGCGCAGCGTTCTATAGGCGAGGCGAGGACATTCATCCTCGTATACAAGTTGCGGACCATCAAAGGCGTTTGAGGGTGGTGTGGAGGGCAGGTCGGGTCTTTTGCGACGGCGGTGGTGTCGTGTCCCGGCTGATCGATAAAGGCTGCGCACCAAATCATCATGAATAAGGCTGCTACCGCCGCCGCCGCAGCCTCCGTTGTCGTTATCTCTTTCTACATTTGTGTGCATACAAGACGTAAACGAAGCACATAGCTCTTGTCAAACTGAAAAGCCACAAATATATCCTATGCTCATTCTTCGTCGATTTTTACTCGATTACAACAGCCATCAACTTTTCCTTTTCCCGTTGTCATCGTCCCGACCAACAATTAAAGCTTTAGTGATTCCTATCAACAATGAACTTTGAACGCGTCTTCTATACTGACGGTACCGTCACAACATTTTAGTTTTACGATTATAATTTAGTGGGTTATGCCAAACTAGTAAGAAATTTCATATCATATATAGATCTACCTAAGTATAGTTCTATCACCAGTATACATACAGCTATACTCGTATACTCGTGCTTGACACAATCGTTTTACTATTTTGCTATGTATGAGATTGTTACGTTACTGATGACTGGAAACATTTTGTAAAATATTAGTTCAATTACCTACCGGTAGCTATACATATAATACTATGTATATAAAATATTTTGAAAATCCGACTGTATTACTGCACGCACTCGTTAGTAATAAGTGATGAATTTGTTACCTACATGATTTTTAGTCACAAAGATCGGTGGATATCGAGAAGAACTGAGCTAAATCATATATATTTTATAATAGGTACTCTTAAAAAAATGAAGTCAAGTGTTTTGCATCTAAATGTAATAAAAATGAATGAAAAAAAAAAGAATAATTTAAAACAACGAAAAACCTTATCTTTTTATTTTTAATTGAATGATGACTGTCATGCAATCAATTTTTAATTTAGGAGAGCATGTTATAGGTCAAATTGACTTTAAAAAAAAAACATTTTGTATTGCTCATGCCCGGATACACACGTCTAAAGTGTTAAAAATGCACGTTTTGTATAATCATGTTACAAATATAATCATCAATCAGATGCATGCATAAAATAATATAAAATTTAGAAATTATTAATAAAATCTACTACCTACATAAAAATATAACATAACAAAATGTAATATTTTATATAATATAATTATATGATTAGGCACAATATTTTTTTAACTCCTAGGTGTAAATTATAATATATTACGGTGCATTGGCATAATATTATAATGTAGAAGTAATATTAAAAATAATGACTATATCAATTAGATTTGAATAATTTATAACAATATTCTACATATTACAGTAATTTCAATCCAATACTTCATACACGAATATATTTAGTTTTTTATTTTAAATATTAATAAAACCGCATAATAGACTATAAATCTGTACTCTATACAAATATACAAATCAAAGACTCGTTGTTTAAAGAAATATGAACAAATAAAATACATATTTTAACATAACTTAATACCTCACCCACGTATGAATATATTATGAATAATAAAAGAATAAATGCACTTATGAGTTAAACAATGTAATACAACTTTTCACTTATAACAAAATGCAACTCATCAATAAAATCTTGATGAAAATTCAGTTTAAACAAGATTTAATATATTTTACAAATATTACAACTAGCAGTTTTTTATTACTACCTAACTATAAATCATTAATGCACGAACACAAATTGTATAATTTATGAAATAAAAGTTGAGGACGTTAGACCCGCAAATATTAGAGTGAAATTACCGACAATCAAACTTAAATATAAGAACATTATCTGTGTTTCAATGTAGGTTTTTTCGATATCATAATATTTAAGCGAGTTATAAGTATATGTTAAATGTTAATATTTAAAAATGTTCATAATTTACTTAAACATTTTATTATTGTAAAAAACCAACAAGAAAATACAAATAATGTACCTTAATAGGTCATTTCAATCTTGTTTTATAACTAAACATATAATTTGGTAGGTATGGTAGCGTTATTATGGTATGACAAAAACAACATATACGAGTAAAACTTCCATTTAATATCATAATATTGTGAAAATTGAAATATAATTTAACGACCTATACATATGGACAATGACATTCATACATAAAAAATACTTTTCAAACGTATTCCGTTCTTACAGCATTAATATATATTATCTACTGATATTTATACATGCCCGGCTCAAGGGATAGGCGACATAGACCCACTACATTTTTGTATTATAGATAAAAAAAAAATATTTGATATAGTACCTATGTAAGAGGCGGAAAACTCAAGTTTGCCAAGGTGTGTTTAAATACTTGAGCCGGTCCTGTATATTATATATTATATTTTCATTTATTGTTAATATATTTTAAAGTTTTTTATTTTTTTGAAAGACAACATAGGTAGGTACATTGTTAATTTCATATTCTGAAGCTAAATATTTTTCAAAATATTTGGATACATAAATATGAAATTAGGACAAATAGTTTATAAGTTACAAGTTATAAGCAAATATTAAAGTTTAAGCAAGTGTGCAAGGTGATACAGGGATCGCCCAAAAAATGTCGGTTTACTACTCCAATCATCCAAAACTTAATTATTCATAAATTAATCGTCCTATTTTTCGATTTGTATGTATCGAATTATTCCGAAAAATATTCTACTTCACTGTATGAAATTAAAAATGTACCTATGTTGCCATTCAAAGAAGAATAAACACTTAAAAAAATATTATGTAATATTAATTAATTTTAACTCAAAATTACGTAAGAAAAATATTTTCAACATTAATAGCTTTTGAAATATGAGAGTTCTTTGATAAAATAATCATCCTGTATACCTACATAGATTTATAATCTGTTTATAAGGACATTTATAGTGTAATATAACATCTTTATAAAGAACTATTTCAACATTTTAATTATGAAGAACCCAATAAGTAAAATATTAACTATAAACGCATACAATTATTAGAATACCTAAGCGATTTTAAATATTATAGCAGGTAAGTGGAAAGCGGTTAAATATTTTATGATATCACAAGACAATAAAATATCATACAATATAATAAATATAAAAACCAACAATCAATATTATAGAATAACATTCAATGTATGTCCAGTCAAACACGTTAAACTGTTCGGAAATATCAATGTCACAAAGAGTGGAGTAGTAAGCTGCAGCTATTCTATCAATTATGACCCATTAATACTTTCATATTAAAAATAATTATAAAATAATAGCTGATGTATCTCATTCATTAGCTAACATTTATATTTGAATCATCTACTCGTAAATAGAAGCAAATGTTTAAGTATAAAAAAAAGGTATATTAACTTTATAGCTCGCTTTATAGTTTATAAATATCACGAAATAAAGTCTTTTATACAATTTGACACTCTTGTTCTAAAATACATTTATAATAGTTGTGTTACGACAGTGTTAACCTATCAATTAAAACTCGGATTCATAAAAAATAACAGACTTAAATCCATGTATAAAATATAAAGTAAACCTAATAATAATATATGCATACAAATTTATCTTTCACGCAAAACTAACGAGTTGGCGCAAATTATTTAGAAAGCGGAAATAAGTTTAACCTTATATACTATAATCTGTAAACAAATAACTGCATAATGGCATGATACTATAAACCTATAATCAACTTATTTTAAAACTATACCAGCTAAATAGTTTGTTTAATACAACAAATAAATACAATTATATCCAAAATTAAATTAAAGAGAATAAAAAGCTAGTGATATTATTATAAAATAAATATTATTATTATTATGTCATGATTTTATGGTTGCATATTATACTTATACAAGTATTGTTATTTCGAAAGTTTTCTCCGAACATTAAATTTATTTAAATTTTATGAAAAATGTAACATTATAACAATGAAAAATAAAATAAAATCCAAACGGTACAAGTATGATAGGGTATACTTGAAACCAACACACCAAATAATATTGAATCTACAATGCAAAAAAATAAACGAAGAATGATGAAAAAGGTGAAAGTCATTTCGCATTCCATTTATACTTTCTGAGTTCTAACATATAGCATTTTGCATCTTATTAGAAATATAAATATTGCTTTTTTTCTCTTTTTATGTAATATGAATCTATAAATTTTTCACCACGATTGTTTGTATATAGTATTTCTACATTTTATTTTTTATCTTCTTGCAATATCCAATGTTTAAAACCGCGACTAAGGTAAAAACGATTTACATAGAATCAAAATACATTTTATTGACTACGAAATATTATTACATTTATTAAACTGTTATCGTTTTATTTTAAATAAATATATTTTAAAAATTCAACTTTTATTTGTAAAATGATAAATCTAAAATTCATCAACTTTGAGAGAGATTTCCTTCAGAAAATGTATCTTGCTTCGATTTTATTTTCTTATTTTCGTTCAAAAATAAACGTCTAATTAAATGTTCAACGACTATTCATATTAGTAATTTTTAGACATAATACATGATGATAAATTTATTTAAAATAAAACAATTTTGTTGTTTTCATCGTTTATTTATATAACTTGATAATAATTATTTTCTAAGTTAAAAGATTGAAAAATTAAAACAAGATTCTTCTAAAGTTATATCAAAGCAATTAAAAAATATATATTGAATAAACATAGGAACGATTTTCATTACAGTAACTAGGTACTTAATTACGAGGTACACTCAATCAAAACGTAACACTTGCTAGGTCTTTTTCAACTTTTTTATATTTATGTATTATAATTTATAATATATAGGTAAAACTAAAAACATTATACAGTAAAACCTTCTACTTTAAAATAAAATAGCATTAACTCATAGCCTACAATTCCTACATACCTACGTATTATAATAATATATTACAAATATTACATTGTAATATATAAATGCGATTTATTTGTAGAAAAAATTAATTTAACCGACTGTAAAAGTAGTTTAAAAATAACAATTAGGTAATAGCAGTATAAATATAAAGTGTATAATAAAATATCTTTAAAAATATATATACCTAGTATATGCCTAGAATCGTTTTTCATAATTTTAAATTTTTCCTAAGTCATCATTTTTTATTTCAAGTTTCAAAAAATCGTCTTGAAAAACTTTGAAGTTTTTTAACCGAATCGGTATACTCATAGACAAATTGATAATGAATTCTCATTATCATTTTATACCTACAACCAGAATATATCTCTAGTTAAACCATTCAACACTATAAAGTATAGGTAGGTAATATATAGCATGAATATACAGATTCTATATTTTCATTTAGATAAATGACATAAATATATAGGTACAATATACACAAACCCAAAACCTTGATGTGTTGGGAAGTTATCATCAATTAATTTTAAATTAAGTGTATCATTATTCTATGAAGTATTACACAATACCATAGGTACCTAATATTTATCAGAATAATAAAAGAGTTGCTTTATACCTACATCTATTGATGAGAAAGGTCAAGCAGCTAAATAAATATTTTATTATCATAATAGCAGAATAAATTAAGTAAGTAAATGCACCTGACTAAGATTAACTAAGATTCAAAATAATGATATTTTATGTTTAACCTGTAAAAAGCAACTTTAATGTATATAAAAAAAGACTTACTAAGGAATAGAATATCTGAATATGTTAACATATTAATAATGTAATATTTTACTTTATATTTAGATCAAATTTCTTATCTATAAACAGATGATCTTAATACTCACTTTAAATCAACATGTGACCTATTGACTTAAATTACTTCCCAGATAAGTAAAATTATACTTGGAAGAATCAGTTGCAAATAAGTAAATATAAATACAATTGTATCACTAAGATTGAATATCTACTAAAATATAGTAAATGGTAATAATTAAGTTTCCCTAGTAATCTTTAAGATTAAAAAAAAAAAATAGTTAATTTTTATTCAAATAATAACTTAAATAAAAGGTACCTATTTAATTATAATACATCATATCTTTAAATATTAAAATGACTTAAAGTAGGGGTACCTACTGATATAAAGATAAATGTCAATTTTCTTAACAACTCAAATAGTATAGTTAAATGAGTTACTACATACGTAAGCAAAAATTTAATTAGTTCATAATAAACTAGACATATTCATATTTCAATCCCTAATTAGCTGACAATAATCAAACTGTTAACCTCAATAAATGTATAACAGCTAGGTAGGTAAGTATTATATAGTTAAAAATTAATATAGATTTATAAAACATATTATACAAATACACAAAACTAATCTATACATATTACAACCACAATTATATGATATCCTTACCTCGTATAAGTCACGTACAATAGCTGAAACACATATTGCTCCTCGTCTTCGCAACGCATATTGGGGAACCGTTATGTCTAACGGCAATTTGGGAACCATTCTAATAAAACGCATTAGTCCTATATGAAAAAAAAAGTGAAAAAGTTAATAGTTTGTTTGTTTGTTTGATTAATTTATTTAAAAAACTAATGACTATTAAATTACATTTTCTATGCTAGGTAATAATTGAAAGAAAACATAAATCAAATTACTATTTACAATAAAACAACATACCTACCTTGTACTATCTTATGTTATATTCTACAAATAGCTCTGATACAATTTTGACTTTCGAATTTCTGTGATTCTCACCACATTCGTAATAACAATTAACTTAAGTTTTTGTTTAATTTTTTCAAAAAACAGTACAGTATTCTTTTATTTTTCAACCAGTTTTTAAACTGTATATGGATTTTTAAACGTTTTAAAAGACTTAAAAGACTGAAACCGAACAGAAATAGAGACAAAATCACCCGGAAATAGAAGGTATACGAACGTAGAACGTAGTGAACTAATAAATAATTATGTAAGTAGTTAGCAACAATTCTCATTAGTCTATAATAAGTAATTAGTAAATACTAATTACTAAATAGGTACCAAGCACAACATTTTAAATAATATTATTATTTAGAAAATTATCGCTATCAGTCGGCCAGCGCACGTTCCGATATGCTACTATCACGGGTTAAGATATCCAACTGATTGAAATTGCGCGTTCGGCCAACTTGGCCCCACTGGCTATTATCAACACGATCACAACACCGTCGTCTTATCGTGGAGTGTTGTTTAAAAAAAAAAACCTTATGAAGTAATGAGGTTGGACTCAGTCTCTCACACTTTTATTTATTTAATTTTCTTTTTATAAAAAAGTCCTACCGCTTTCAAAATGCTTTAAGTCTTGACTCGATTTCAATTGTCATTAACAACAAACGCCCGGTGTTATGACGGTTTCCAAACATTCGACTTCCGGATAATGTTCCAGGTACACCCAAGTGCCTTACATTTCTCTACTTTTGGTAAGTCACAACCGATCAATTAATTTTATTAATTTGAAAACCACCAAGGAATTTTCTCTTATCATGATAGTTTTTCGAACTAGTGTAGTTTAACATAAAAATCCAATTTAGAAACTAAACCACAGTTTACAATCCACATGTGATTTAACAGAAATGAGGATTTAATCCCTTGATTAAAAATAGCTAATATTAATTTTAAGCACATATAATCATTAGTTATTTGTCTAAAATTAATTTGATTTTGAAATTTATTAAAATTTAATATTGTACATTTCATAATAATTTATTATCTTTAATTTTTATTTTGAACTAGGTAGTTGGGTAAGTACCTAAAATATAATACCTGTATTAATTAAAATGTTAAACATGACACCTCTATTGAAACTTATTTACTAGGTAGTTGTATAATATTTCTATATATTACATAATAGGTAACTTAAAGTAAACAAATTTTAAAAAAATATTGTAATTTCAAATTAGCATTATTATGTAATTATAATTGTAAACAATGCCATATATGATTGTAAGTACTTACTAATATTTCCCAACTTCATAAGTTTATATTTATTAAAATACTTATTGGGATTTTAAATTATTTCTTTTTTTGTGAACTTATTGGTGTTAATTTAATACCAATAAAAAAAATACGCCTTCTACTAAACCACTATCAAACTGCCAACACATAATATATGTTCCTGGAAGACCCATAACCTATTATTTACTATTAAAAAGGTATTGATATAGGTAATAGTTTAATAGTTAATAGTCTTACAGAATATGGAAATTTACTAAAATTAAATTTAAATATTTATAGAAATCATATTAGGTAGGTACAAAGAATAAATTATAATAAATTGATACCAAATGTAATAGAAATAACTTAATTAAGAAGTATTGGATAATTAATTCTCAGTCTATGTTTATTAATAAAGTGTATATTATTATCATATAATGTTGAAGTTTTTATTTTCTTAATTTTTTTATTTATTTATGTAGTGAAGTTATTATTTTCTTACAATTTAATTGTTGTATTAATATGTTAAACATTTTATCTTTGAATTTAATTTAAAGTGAAGTTAAACAGTTCTTTATTTTTGTTTTAATTTTTATTGTTTTGTTTTTAATTGTTTCAGACACAACATACCTAATAACTAATTAGGTAACATCTAGCTTGTTAATAGCTTAGAAGTAATTGAATTTAAAAATAGTTAGTTAAAAAAAAAAAAAAATAGTTATTTAAAAATGATGAATATAACTAAACCAAAACCCATTAATCCAGATACTCCTTTGACACTGATTAAAGACATTCAAAATAATGTAAACAACATAACTGTTATGTGCATAGTATTAGAAGTAAATCCTGCTGTACAGCTCAAAGATAACCATGAAGTTCGAACAGTGAAAGTGGCCGACAGTTCAGCATGCATTAATTTTTCAGTCTGGGATGAACCCGGTTCATTTTTATATCCAGGTGACATTATACGTGTTCACAGAGCTTATGCAATTTATTTTAGAAACTGTCTTACTCTGTATGTTGGTAAAAATGGAGAAATTGAAAAAATCGGTGATTTTATCATGACATTCAATGAGTCTGTAAATATGAGTGAAATAAACCTAAATGCACCCCCACCACAACCACCTCCAGGAGCCAATGGAAATGCAATAAGTAATGCAAGACGGACAGGTGTAGGAAAACAAAATATGAAACCAAATGCATTCAAAGGTAACAATGGAAAAAGTGGACCTAGAAATCAAATGAGGCCAGAAAGAAAATAATTTAATAACTGATTAAACTAGTTATACAATTGTATTTTGAGTTGGTTAAGAAATTCTGTGATATTAACTCATTTTTGATCGTATTATAATATTCAAGTTTTATATTAATCTGTAATTAACTATGTACATCCTTATTTAAAAAAAAAAATTCTAAGTAATATATATGTGTGTATTTTTCTTTAAACCTTACTGTCAATTATTTGACTAATAGATGACTTTGTTGTATCATATCCTTATGTTTTGAATATTTTATCTTATTGTTAATATTTTAAATAATGTTATTTGATATCCATATAAAAAATGAAATATTTAACCTAAATATCAATTCAAAATTTAATTACTTTGTTACATACAATTTAGAAGAATATTTACTAATAGCTACAAAACTATCTTCTATATTTATAATAATATATACACGTATGTTATGCATATTATATCCTGTAGCACTACTCATATGATATCAATTTTCCTATTCCTCTTATGCATAGGTAGTAATATTACATACAATTTAAATTACATTATTGTATTTATTTTTTTATCTACTTATTATTTACTGATTATTAGAATATTGCTTTATACTCTGATCCACAAAATTATAATATGCCCACTTATGTATATCACTGCATATAGTTGTTTGGTTCAATATTTTACAAAGCATCTAATACTTACATTAGATGCGTTTTATTAATCAATAAAATGAACGACTTAAAACTTTTTAAACAAAATTATATTTTGATTTGTATTTAAAGCTAGGAAATATTCCATTCAATATTAACAAATTAATTGATAAAAACATTATAATAACCATTTACATACAATATAATATATAATCCTTATTCCTAATGAGATTGTTTAGAACTTGTCGCGGGGACTATATAATATGTATTAAGTCGTATTTGGGAACGTTTAAAAAGAGCAAAACAGATAATACTGATCTAGTTAAATGAAATACATTAGATATTTGGTATGTATCACATGTTCAATTTGCTTCGTATAAGAACGCTGATGCATTACAATATCTCTAACGAGGATTCGTTTATTCAATTATCGTTCATAATTTTCAAACGATTCTGTCCGCCTATAAACATCACAAAGTCCTCTACACATATTTTAGTATGTTACACGACGGCCATGGTCTTTTCTTCCGTTCACTCGATGTATATGTCTTCCACTGGATACGCTGTCTCTATGTATTTCTGATAGAATCTTTCGAAAGCACGTCTAAGAAAACGAATAGGGTGTTTATAATATTTGTATTATTTCTGAACGAATAAAATACGTGTGAAATCCTTTACCCGATCGCTTCCGCCACTGGTCTCGACGATTCGTTTGCTTTAAACACGTGACACGCAAATCTCTGACATGTCGGATGTTTAGTTACGAACCCCATGTATCGGTTGTCATCCGGGTAGAACGCACAAAACGATACGTTTTTTAAAGAGTAAAAATAATCTTGACATGGTGTACTCGAATCTCTAGTCTGCTAAATTGAAAATTAAAATATTTATAAAGGTAATATAATATGAGTATTAAGTATAATAGTTTAGACAAGTATTCAAAATTATCGTTGTTTACCATCAATCAAATTATAGTTTCATAATAAAAGTGATTTATAGATATGTAGGTTATGCAGTTTGAATTTAAAGTAGGTACCTATAGTAAAATTGTATAATACTATATAAGTAGTCTGCATGTAGAAGATACCTACACCTATATATAAAATATAGAAGTTAAATATTTTAGGAATATCGCCATCAGCTATTACTAAGAAGGCAATAATTACTATAGGGTTAGATATTCAAAATTAGTCCATGCAGTGTTTTATACTTTTATGTATGCATAATAGCGTAAATAACTCGTGTAAAGGGTATTTNCCCCCCCCAAAAAAAAAAAAAATAAAAAAATTGGTGATATAATAGGCATGATAATATATGATGGGTTCTATAGTAATTGCAGCTGGTAGCGATGTTATATAGGTATCTAGATACTTATAATATGATGATGTTGTATGTTTAACTCATAGAATTTATAATGATTAATGGTGGTCACTAGTCATGGTATAAATGAATGACGACTGATAAATTTCAAGGTTTGCCCCCTTTAAAAATTGTTTTACGCCTCTGCGTGTTCACCTATACGTACTTAAGTATAGTTGTGTATAAATAGTATGTTAAACAGTGCAGCACTTACCGTTGTAGAAGATTTGGCACGATCGACCATTCGAAGTCCTTGGTCTGATACCTCAAGTATGCATGACTGTGGTTTACAATTGGGTCTTTCGGTTATCTTGCGTATGGCTTGACACAATACGGAATTGCCTTTGTGCCACATTGTCTCCACCGAACCCATGTATCCCAAAAGAAACCGTTCTCGTTTCACCTTGGGCGTCGCAGAATCGAAATCCGTGTACTCGACGTCTACTGCGTACGCTGACGGAAACGCTCCTTGAGCGCCAGTGCGTAGGTTAACTCCTAAAAACTCGACAATGCGTATAAATTACAATAATATGATATTTTAGTGGCATGTTATTGGCGTTAGTATAAATACTTCCGTCGAAAGTAAACAGTAAATGTAAGTACCTTCGCACCAACAGTCTTCGGCTTCTTTTTGCACGTATATCGGATCACCAATATCCACTTCCATCTCGTCCCGGTGCCTAGGAACGAACTTGTACAATCCTCTGTGCGTGGCCTCTAATAGCTCTAGTTGGGATAATGGAAGACCTGATGAACATGAAGACGCTGGTGTCGGAGTGTCTGCACATAAATAATTTTCAAATTAAAGTTTCATTCCAATAAGTTGCGAGTATAGTAATATATGTATAATAGGTACATATTACTATACAATATGTTTATTTTAGTGGACATTGGGTACATACCGATTTGTTGTGGTGAACTAGATTTGGCTCTCTCAGGCGAATGAACTAACGATATACCCGAGTCTGGGGATCGACATTCAAAATCTCGTACTCCCGATACGAACGATTTCCTTCTGCAGTCTGACGAAAATACTTCTCCTAATTCATCAGCCAAGCTTAACACCGAACCACCTTATTGTAGGTGTTAATAAATTATTCAAGTTAGTCAAATGATAATTTAATCGAATAACCAAATGTCCTTTTAATTGAAATCAATATTTTGTTATTATTAGGTAATAAAAAACTCGTTTTTATCGTACTTTAAAAGTGATAATCATTAATAATAATATAATTTTGTATGATAATATTATTAAATACTGAAAACAACGTTTGACATTTTTTGAATATTGACAACTTATTGTTTTCTTTAAACAAGACATTTGGTTTGCTATTAGAAATAAAAACAAATATTACTTCTATTTTTTGGTAATTCGGGCAATTTTCTTCTTCTTTTTTCATGCCTTAAACGCACAATTTGACTATCATAAAAAGATATTATTATTATTATTATTACCTACATCATTTATATATATTTCTAATATAATGTCTTACTTGTTCTTTGGCTCGTTTTGATCATCGTCTGAGACGGAAAACACATTAAAAGCATTATTGGTGTCTACATTTTTATTGATTTTAGCTTCAGTTGTTGACTCTTCGTCTGATAATACATCGTGAACTAGACTAAAATACACAAATATTATTATAAGTGGTATAAACAATGTTTAAACTAAAGTAATTTATTATAAAAAAGTTGATACCTATATATAAATATTCACAAATTGGGCGAGAGACTAATTTCTCAAAAGATTAAGTATTATAATATGTTAAAGTGTAAAAATATACGACTATGTTTAATTAATGAATGAAATAATATATATTAAAATGTAAATATTAAAAAAAAAAAACAGTAAGGAACAGTGGTAATGATCGATTTTTTTATTCATAAATGTAAATTTGAAAGAAGGAGGCTTATTTTTACAAACGATACTCTTTAATTTTCTAGGTTGATAGATGGGTTATAACACTTATAACTTATAACAGAATCTTAACGGGACTTATGTAAAATATCTCACGTCGTCCTTGCGCCTATATCGTATGCACTGATTATTAACAATGAATGGATGATTGAACTTTAATATCTAAGAAGACATCACACCCCCATATTATATATTGTGTTGTCACTGTTTTAAAGACGTTCAATATAGCAATTTTCATTCACCGCAGAACCATATTAAGTTGTGTTTTAATAGCGTTTTAATAGCTTTTAATTTTACTATTAGAGTAAGTTGAAATATTAAATATTAATAACACTAGGACTAAGTGTCTATGTTGTACGTTTTTAAAACGAAGACAACACATGTTATAAAAAAAATATAATTGCATTATATTAATTATTAACACATTTTTCAAAGTGAAAATTTGTAATTAAATTTGTGAATACCTAGCTTACACAAATTCTTTAACAAAAAACTACCTATGTACTGATCTATTACTTTTAATTATATATTACTGCCTACATAAAAATATGTACATACTAGGTACTATAAAAATAATACCAGTAATTACTGCCAGTCGCCAAATACTATATATTAGGTATAAGGTATATATATTATAATGTTTTATTGTTGAATTATATTATATTATACTAATGTTGTGTACCTACTGTGTACGATATATTTACTCTATTTTTAATTTTCCTAGATGTTTAATAATACCCGCTCAAAAAAAAAAAAATAAACCATGGAATATAATTATTTATCATCTTAACTTTTTCAAATATACCTACTTAAAGTTGTCAAGTTTTTATCTGCGATTTTTTTGAGATAAATAATTAAATCAAATTATACCTATATTAATGATGCTATATAGTATATAGTACACTGAAAAATCATATATATTATAAATATAATATAATTATAAAATACACAACAAAATGATAATCTTTTAAATGAAAAATCAAGAACTTAACTTTTACGTTCAAATTATAGTATTATAAATATCACGTCTTATATAAATAATAGGATGAATACAGATATAGTACGATTCCAAAATAGTTATTAAATAAAATTTGCGTTTATTTTATACTAAGTATATTTAGTATTTTAGAGTCAAAACCTTGAATGTTAAATAATATAATAAATATATTTAATATCGTGTCTTATGTCAAGCCACATTTAAAAAGTGCAGGATGTATACATTTGATCAATTAAAACAACATAATAAGTGGGTTGTTCAAGTGTTGGTAAATATAGGTATTATCAAATCTTTGCACTGATTTAATATATTATACCTAACTTATGAAAGAATAATTGTTTATATTAAGATTACTTATGGTTTTAAGCATCTAAATTGATTTTTTATATAAAAACAGACATTCCAAGACTTCTAAAATCAAGCAAATTTAATTGCTGCTTTTCATAATAATATTTATCGTATGTAATAAGATATTAGGTATCTACTCAAGTTCATACATACACGTCCTTGTAACAAACAACAGTAAGCTGTCATCAATAGTAATAACTTCCTCATTAATTTATTGCACCTATTTTGTTGTTTACGTTTATATTATTATGTTTAAAAATAATAAATATTAATAAGTAAATCTGTTGGAGAATAAGATTTTCTACTCCCTTGACCTTCAAAAGTATATTTTAATTAACATGCATATACCTACCTCGATTATTATACTAAGTATATGTATAGATAGTTGGTCATCACTCATCAGATATCAAGTTAATATAATCGAATGATTGTCAAAGACAACTTTTTTATAATCGTCTCAGTTAATCTTGTCAAAATATTATTTTATGTTAGGTACTTAAGCTATGTATACTGACTTATGGGTTTCGTGTTAATTGTACATTAGGTATTTAGGCATATAATCCCAATTGACTACGAAACGAAAATGTTTTAATAAAACATTTTTACACAGCAAAGATGAAAGAAGCGAAATTCTCTACTTAAAGTTAAAATATAGAGTAATAGTTAAAATACAGTAGTGTAAGTCTTGAACTAGTGTATTTTTTTTTTATTATTTTAAAAATAGTACCTACATAAAATATCATACATTAGAAAAGTAACAGTTATCTATAAATTTTTAATAATACGTTTAGACGTGACCTACTCGTGACTTATAGTGTGAAAACAGTGTCATAAACAGTGAATGATTAATGTAGAAACTAAGATAATACAAAAATTACCACATTATTCTAAAGAAAAATAGAAAAGGATATAATATAATATGCATAACTGCAATATTTTTTATTAGGTATATCAAATATTTTTTTTTTAAGATTTTTAAAGCTCGTGTTTGTTTTGAATTATTTAATACTTATCGAGAAATTAAATATTTATCTTTAAAAGATTCTTATTGCATGTGCAGCCTAGAGTCTAGATCCTATACCAGTGGTCTCAAACACACGGCCCGCGGGTCACATCCGGCCCGTGAGCCCTTTCGGTGTGGTCCGAAATGAATATTTATTCCTTCAAAAATTTTGATTTTGATTTTGTTTATTTTAATACAAATGAGTAAAAAAAAGTGTTTTACCCGCTAACCTTTGATAAAAATATATTTGGCCCGTTGGTAATTTGAGTTTGAGACCACTGTCCTAGACAATATATAGCGTCATAGCGAGATCGTGGTATACGTTTTAGATGGTGATAATGGATTACAAATAATGGGTTAAATATAGGTACATACATACAATAATAATTAATAATAATTGTCTTTTGTCTGTATCTTACTATTAAAAAAACATTGATCCACTTTTAAGCAGTGGCGTAACAAGATGGGAATGGGCCCCGGGGCAATTAATAAATTAGGCTCCTTAATTCTAAACCTTTTAAAAAACCTTTTTTTCAATTTTATTTCAATTATTTTACGGATGTATTTTTAAAACTTACCAAGAGCTCTGAAGGCCCCTAAGCTCTAGGGGCCCCAGGGCACTGCCCTGCTTTGCCCGATGATACCTACGCCACTGCTTTTAAGGACAAAAGCCTTGCCGGAGACCTCGGTCGCGCCGTCCCAGCCTACGTCCATATAGGAATCAGGTTTTTCAGTACCTCGAATATCGGATTCTAAAACTATACCACGTAAGGGACCGGAGATCAGCTCCTCGTAGATCAGACGCTTCACAGCTAACAATCACCACGCTCCGTCAACCAGGGACGGCCTCATGACATGCAGGTTATGTTAACTCCGTGCTGTGACTGCTGTTCCACCGTAGTACATACAGTGTCCTGGGGGGTATCGGGTTTAGTACGTATACCATAAACGTAGTGATTGTGTTACTAGGTACCGTCTTAGTAAAAGAGGGCTGATTAGATAGTTTGATGTCCATTTCGGATCTGGTTACTTGGGCAGCTCACGAACAGGCTTAAAATGGTACGACGCGCAACTGCGCAAGAAGTCAACAGATGCTTGATTCCCGGGAGCTCATCTAGGCACGCTCGGAGGTAACCAGTGGTATTACGTAAAAGTTACCAGAGATGTTCAAGTGAACTAACTTAAAGCCGTCAATCCGTCACACAATTCTATATCAAGTAGCATTAAATAATGTGCGTATGTATACGTTCACTTACAACGCTTTTATGATATGTTCTAATATAATCTATGGCCCATATTTATGGAAAATTATAAGGTTAGTCCAAAATATAGTTTTTTAATTTTTTATTTGTAAATAACATTATTTATACTCATCCAGTTAGGGATCAGGGTTAGCAGTTTAGCACATATATTTTTATTCGACTGTGCCAATAACATATTAACATACTCTTTATTTGTTGATCATATTATTACCACGTTTCTGATAATTTTATATTTTATTTTTTAACCGAAATTTTATTTTAAAACCGTGTCCTTTTATATAATTTGTACTATAACTCAACTCTTAGTCGTGAAAAAAAATGCAATGAATATCCACCATTAACTATAATATAGGTACCTATAATAATATGGTGAAAAATGCACGAGTACTCAAATAGATTTCGTTAACGTTTAGAATAATAAACATAACACGGTAGATGTGCATTATGAGCGAAAGAGAAATAAGATTCGTGTAAGACTGTTGTAAAAGAGCTATAATACTTTCAATGACATAATTTTGATGGTTCTTACAGAAATGTGGGTTATTTGATTCATCATCATGCACAACATCCTTCCGTAAAGTTAAACACCAACAACTAAACATTT
Organism: Aphis craccivora; assembly: GCA_009835225.1. Classification (NCBI taxonomy): domain Eukaryota; kingdom Metazoa; phylum Arthropoda; class Insecta; order Hemiptera; family Aphididae; genus Aphis; species Aphis craccivora. The sequence goes on from VUJU01001700.1 coordinate 42,511, forward strand.
ATTGCCTGCTACGTCCTACATAGTTTTTTTTTGCGACTACAAATCAAATAAAGCTTGAATTTTATTATAATTGTAAATTGGATATGTTTTTTTTGTATTATTTCCAATTTCCATTCATATTTAAATTTCATTGGATACATAGGTACGCATATTTATGTCTTCTTCTCTAATGTATATATAATTTTAATATATATTATAATATTATATACCTATATTAAAACATAACTAATTTTCGAAATACCTAATCGACCATATGAATTATCTTAAATTGGAATTAACAGCATAAGTGGTAGTAATAATACTATAAATTCAAATATTCAATAAGAAATATATTAAGAGTATTTTAATTTTCGAAGTTACGGTGTTAATAAACCATTATTGATAACGAGTGTAATATTTAACATATACGAATATACGATATACCTATTACCTACTGCAATGTGTGGTAAATTAAAATTCAAAAACTTGAAAAACTTGAAAATGTCGCCATTATTAGCGCTTAATTACTAAGCTTTAGTATCTAAACTTTGGATTTTAGCTTTAATGGATTTTAAGATAATCTATATCTAAATCATAATTTATGGAGAAGAGTAATTAATAATTATTATGCAAATCGTGTTTATATGTAGTTAAACAAAAATCAATAATTATTAACTTACCTATTTTCCATACTTATTATACTGTTTTCATACTCCGCATAATAATGTAAGTACCTACCTACTTATTTCATATTTTTTTGAGGTGTATTAATGTATGAATAAATGATTAAAAATATATAGACAATAGTACAATACGGATATTAGAGGAAATGTTAAATTTTATACATTTAAGATTTATTGAATATTGATTACAAATTATAAGAACATACTCTGTACAGAATGTATCTTATGTTGTTGTTTGTGGGTTTTTTAAAATTATTATGGTCCATGGAATTTAAAAAATGTGTTTCTTTATTTTAAACTTTAAAGGGCCTTTTTTAAGTAAACTGATTAATAGATTTACTTTAAATGAATTGTATTTCTAGAGCTAAATATATTTTTTTAAATATATTTTGATTTAATCCTACACTTTTTTATAAATCTTATCAAACACACAAAAAAAAATTATTAGTAGGTAAATTTAAACTATTTTAAATAAACAAAATGACTATATAGAAAAAAAATCTAAATTAATCGATTTATTATGATCATATTATAATAATATAATAAGTATGTACCTATACTTATTTTATAATTATATATAAAAATATGATCAACAGTTTTGTACACAATTATTCCAATAAAACATTTATTTTTTTGTGTGTCTGATAAAATTTTAAAATTAAATTTATAAAAAGGCGTGGAGTTGAATTAAAAGATACTTAAAAATATGTATTTACTATTTAGCTCTAATAATACAATTAATTTAAACTAAATCTTTTACTCAATTTACCAAAGTTTAGGGTCCCGTGTAGTATATAAACCAGCGAACCAAAATATATGATTTGAACATCAATTTTTTTTTTTTGAAAAATCACTTTAATATCTATTAAAAATATAGTTGTTACCGTTTGAAAAAAAAGTTGATTTTGATGTTGGTACAACTGCTTACTTAAAATTTTTTTAAATTATCATACATACAAAAATTGGCCTTTTAAAACAAAGAAACACGCCTTTTTATTTTTTTTAAATTCCATGTTATTGATCCATTATCATTAAAAATCCCGCTTACAACGACGTATATTATAAACGTACCTATTCAGTACAGACATAGGTATTTTCAAGAAAGATAATTTCTAATCTCAAATGAAACATACACCATTACACCAATATACTTTTCGAAAATCGTTATTAATTATTATAAATGAAAACGGTTTACAAAATCAATAGCAGTTTTATTGGATATGGGTATACCCACTATACCCAGTCCTAAATATTAAAAATAAACTTTAAAATATTAAGGGTTGTGCCCCCATGACCCATAAGCTTCTCCTTCAGATCTCTATTTATGGATAAACTGCAGTGGGACCGCATCGTCCGTATCAGGCCACACGCTTTCTGCTGCCCTAATTTTTTATCGGATTTTTTTCTTTGAAGCAAAAATAGAGCTCCACGTAGTCCTTTATTGATATTATTTTTAAGTAAGCTATGACCTTTTTGAAACTATACATTTTAAAATGATCCTTACTTACTTAAGAATAATTATATCAATAAAAGGCTACGTTGGGTTAGGATTAGGATAATAACCTCACCTTTAAATTTTATAATAGGTCAATTCATCACTGTAATATCAAAACAAACGTCCTCTTAATATAAAGGATTTGTTCAGAAAAACATTTATATATTTTATAAATCTATAATTGAAGAAGCTGGTAGACTTAGCGAACCTATAAGTACATAAACTCTTCACCTATAGCTTTCACCCCCTACCAATCTCAAGTAGGCAACTAAACTCCACGAGTACACTACCTCAGTTTATCACAATATGACAAAATATCATATCTAAAAATATAATAATAATATGCTATTATATAAATCATAATATATCCGCAGAATTCGTACGGGTAGATATCTTAAATATTATAATATATATAACCACAGAACAAACGGTTGTGTCGATATAGCACCTATAATAACTATGTGTAGGTAGGTATTTAAAAAAAAAATCAATGTTGTTTTTACTTACGTATAAGTCTGCGCGGACGCCCTCAGATGTTGGGGTAGCGATTCGAATATTTGCCTGAATTCTTCGAACTCAGAATCAGCCATTGTTTTTGCGTACAATATGCATGCGTGTGTATTACACAGTGATCGCCGTCGGTTTCTACGTCCTCGTAGGATTATTTTATTATAACACATACATACATAATATTATTATCTCATCGCGGACATCTGAAAAACTATGATTTCTCTACGGACGCGCCACACATACACGAACGACCGCCCCGCAAGTTGAACAGTATTGATTATTGTCGTTTCCACCCCGTGCGGTATATATTACATTACTATCGCGCGCACTCCGTATAGACTTTTCGGTTAGACGTTTCTAATAAACATGAAGTATTTAAAAATTTCAATATACTCCGTGATGTTTTATTTTCCTAGTAATTATTATTACACATCAAAGTAATATTAATTACAAAAACATTAATATTATAGATTTATACGTGTTTTCGCGCGGTCTTGTAGATATATTTTTTTTTCTCCACTGTTTGAGAACCATTTGCGGAACGACGCGCACTTTGAGTACTGACGACAACAACAATACTACTTGCCGTTATCACTCACATCCCGCGTGATTCACCTAAAACAGTGATAACGTGGCCGTGATCATCATTTGCCGCGGCTGTTGGCTGTTACCAGCGGGTTGACTTCTTGAAGTAGAACAGTAATTCGGCAGCGTCGTTGACGACGGTGTTTTTTTTATTTCAATTTCATCCGCCATGTCCACGAAAAGTTACATTTTAGACAACGGTGCGTACACTGCCAAGGTCGGTCACACGGACGACGATGCACCCAAGTAAGTCACTTCGAGTTTTGGATCTTGTGAACGCTCTGGTTGATATTGTCAATCGTAAGTAAGGTATCTATATACTTAAATTAACGTTATTGTTTTCAGGGTCATACCCAATTACATTATGAAGGCTAAAAGCGAACGGCGGAGGACATTTATCGGCGATCAACTTTCTGAGTGCCGAGACAAATCTGGATTGTATTTTATGTTAGGCTTTCAAAAGGTAACTTGACTATGGCACTCGACATTTGTTAACTGTTTACTCTCTATAATATAATAATTATGCATTTGAATACATAATATTGTATACATTATCTGTTTGATAGTAATTTTAGTTACTACATTTCTAGGGTTACTTATTAAACTGGGATATTCAGAAAACAGTGTGGGATTATATATTTAGTAAAGATTGTTGCAAAGCCAACTTTTTTGAAATGCCACTAATTGTGACTGAACCATACTTCAATTTTAGTTCTATTCAAGAAGGAATGTCAGAAATATTTTTTGAAGAATATGAGTTTCAAGCTTTACTACGTACTAATGGTAAATATATGCCTTTAATCTACTTATTTAACACAAAAGTACATTAAACATGATTTTTTAGCTGGAAATCTATCTTGTTACCATTATCACCACGATAAACCATCTGCAAAATGCTGCTTGATTGTTGAATCCGGCTATAGTTTTACACATATTGTTCCTTACATTTTACAAAAGAAATTTAAGCCTGGAATATTACGTGTCAATGTTGGTGGCAAAATTCTTACTAATCATTTAAAAGAAGTGATATCATACCGACAGTTACATGTCATGGAAGAAACATATGTGATGAATCAGTGTAAAGAAGATTTATGTTTCATGTCTACAGATTTTGATCGAGATCTTAAAATTGCGAAAATGAAATGGCCTAAAAATACTATTGTCAGAGACTATATTTTACCAGATTATACAACTGTAAATAGAGGACTTATACGAACATTAGATGAGACTTCTGTGAGCAGAACTATAGACAAAGATCAGGTAAGTACAAATTATAATATAATTATTACGGGTAGATATTTAGGTAAATATTAATTTTTACCATTTATAACATTAGCAAGTTTTACGAATGAACAATGAACGTTTTACAATACCAGAAATATTATTCCATCCAAATGATATTGGGATACCACAAATGGGTATATCAGAAGCAATTGTTCTCAGTATTAACTTGTGTCCAGAAGAGACTAGATCTCATCTATACAACAACATCATTGTTACTGGTGGTAATGGTTGTTTTCCTGGTTTTGAAGAACGTCTTACTAAAGAAGTGCGGGCTCTTGCTCCTGATGAATTTGATGTTTCAGTGACTGTTCCTGAAAAGTATATAAAATTTTAAATTTTATCTAAAGTAAAGTGTATAAATTCCTTTTTAAATTTATAGTCCAATTACATATGCTTGGCATGGAGGAAATTTACTAAGTAAAGATCCTGATTTTTTTTCGCTTGTGGTGACTAAAGAAGAATATGATGAAGAAGGATTTTCTGCATGTCATCGATTTGACGTTTAAAAACAAAAGACTGAAAATAGAAAACATTAGTGATTATTTATTAATTATAAATATTACGAATTTAGTTTAATTTTGTATGACACAAAATGTATGTAAATACTAATAAAATTATATTTTATATATGTATTTCAAAATAAAACTTCTTGAACAGTGAATCACTTTATGACTATGTTAAATACTATTTTCATAGTTAGAACTTATTAAAATCTGTTATTTTTTTTTTAATTATTTTTTATATTGATTTAATATTTCTTCTAATTGTATTTATAAAAAAAAAAAAGGTATGAAAAATAACTGATTATTATAATATTATTGCTATCTTATACTTTGAATATTGATTAAATATTTAATTATGTGTATTATGTATATTGTGTAAAATAAAAATATTTTTGTAAAAATATTGATTTTTTTTTCTTCTATTGATTAATTTTGCATGTATGTTATATGCCTATATTATTAACATTACATAATAGAGGGCACGATTAAGTGACAGAGTGGCAGATTCACACACATAATTAAATAATAGTATTATAATACCCACATTATACATAGATCTTTTATTGTATGCACAATATTTGTTATATTGTGCACGGATTTTCATATCGCTGCCAACGCCCTCTATCACGGTTCAAATTTTAACTCACAAGTTCGGTCTATGGTTATTATGTACTATTCTATTCTATGAAGTATAATCTCAATATTTTTACAGTTTTCCATATGATATAATAAAATATTTAGCTTATGGAGCAATATTTTTTTTTAAAGTTAAAATATTTAATATTATTATTTATGTCATATTTAAATTTGTATTCATTGTAGCTATATATTATTAAGTAAAATGTCTTTCTATAGTCATAATTTTAATTTTTAGCATACGAATATGTGATAACTTATATAAGGAATTATAGATATTAAAAAATATATATTTGGACAATATTCTTCATTCACTGTTCAATTGAACCATCTTTTTATACCTAACCATTATATTATGTAGGTACCATTTCTGTATCCATTCCATTCATTAAAACTTGACAAACAATGATCTATATTATATTATTTAATATAATTATTAATTAGGTACCTATTAGATATAATTTATTGCTAATAAACAATAGGTATATCAAGGAAATCACTTTTCAAATTTTATTATTTAAAAAATGACAAAAATACATTAATTGTTTAATTTTTAATCTATTATTTTTTATATTATCCTAACTTGAATCAAAAATATATTTTTCATAAATTAATGATTTGTTGCAGATCCGTTAAAATGGAACCAAAGCGATCTAGACTTCCAATAACTTGGACTTTGAGACCAGTGTTGCCAGAGAATGTAAAGACTGACACAATCATCACAGTAAATGTGTTTGTAGACACTATTATTAATCGAACTTCCACTAGCAAAATCGTTAAGAGTCTTGGACAACTGTCTGTGATAAATTCTTTGACTCATCTTAAACGTGTTAATAATCAATCAATCATACTAATGTTAGCTAACGATTTAAATCCAGATCAGTGTGTGGCAGAGTTAAAAAAAAAAGGATTTGATTTTGATGGACTATCAGGTCGACCTAAGATCGTACCTGTCCCGGCGTACATGCCAAAAACATGTAGCCAAAACCTACAAGCTCGTAAGTTGTGGCCGTGTAATTTTCACCCAGACAAACGACTAGAGTCAATATTGTGCGGTGAATTCTTTAATCAACTTCAACTTGTCACTATTGATCGATATATGAGGACGGCGTTGTCATATGCGGCTGGTGGAGTGGGTGCTGTGGTAGTCGATCCTTCGAAAGATCTAATTGTAGCGCAAAGTGGTGATTTCCGTGCCGAACACCCTGTAAAGCATGCGATCATGTGTGTGGTGGATGAAGTAGCCAAGGTTCAAGGAGGCGGCGCATGGAACTCCTCGTCGACCATAGCCAAAACATCTAGTGTCTCTACTGACCTTATTACTGGTGACAAGACTGGACCATATTTATGCACAGGATACGATGTGTATGTAACTAAAGAACCGTGCGTGATGTGTGCGATGGCATTGGTGCACAGCAGAGCAAGGAGGGTATTCTATGGATGTGAGAACGACAGCGGGCCCGGAGGCTTAGGTGGATCGGTCAGCATACATCTCCTCAAAGGAATAAACCATCGATTCGAGGTTTATGCCGGCGTTTTAGAAGAAGAGTGCAGAACTGCAGCATTACAATTGCTTACCAAAAATGTTGCTCAGAACATGAAATGCACAGAATAAAAAATTGTAAAATCTTCCAACAAATATATTTGTCTTAAATAGGTACCTTATACCTAATACCTATTCATTTTTTTTTCGTATTTATGCATTTATTTTGTTCCCAATATTCAGTTTAATGAGATATTTAAACGTATACCTATAAAAGTTGAGTTATGTAAATAATATTAATATTCATTAATCATTATCTAGCTACTAATGTCGTACGTCTATGCCTATATTACCTATTTCCTATATGGAATTGAAATATTTATTAATTGTCATTTAAATTTAAAAAACAAATAGGTTTACCTTCTTATAAGTAGACAATTAATTAAAACATCATTAGATAGGTACCTAATTATAATAACTAAATATTAGCTTCGTTATCGGCTTATCGCAGTACATATATATGGAGTACCTATAGGTAATCGTATTTATACATGTTTTTTAATTTAAATAAATATGTTTATTGGTCATTAAGATTGCTAGTGTACGACGTACATTTACACAGCATCGGTGTCATCGTTTTTACATGGGGTTGTGAAGGTTAGGTTACCTATCCCACGTTGTATACAAAATAAATTAGTACACTCATTTCTGCATAATTTTGAAATTCAATTCCGTATATAGGTACATAAGTAGTATTAATATATTATACCAGCTAC
>VUJU01001701.1:0-26537 GCA_009835225.1 Aphis craccivora
TGACGGCAGCAACTCTGTACAATATTTATTTACGTGCATTGTTATTATTCATTTATATTATATATTATACATTATTATTGTAAATCAACTATTGTGTTAGCACTTACTATCACGAATTCAGTGTCACCTCACCCCCATACCAACGCGAGTCGTCGTAGCCAATCGCCATATCTCGTAGGAGTTACGTCAGCGTAGAACAGTTATAAAACAACTAATTTATTACAAACCTTTATTATTTTATTGCAGATTCCAATAATATTATATTTATATATATAATATAATACACATGTACATGAGATAGTTGTTAGTTACTTCAAAATATTTTTAGAAATCTAGAGACTTGATGATTCATAGCCAAGTGGCCATTATCAAACCAACATTATTTACAACATTAATTATACATGCAACACGAATTGGTGGACCAGAGACAAAATAAAATAATAATAATTCAAACTCTTCTTACTTCTTAACTTCTTAACCTCTTCTTAACTTCTATAAGAATTAACACTATTGTAAGTATTTTCGATATTATGGACTAAATATTATACTTAGTATTATAACATACAAAAATTATAGTCATATTTACTATATTTATGATAAATAATTAACAATATTATATATTATAATAATATAGCAATAGCCAATAAATTATAATTAATAGGTAGTAAAAAAAACGGGAATTTATTCAAGATTAAGGAGTAAAATTGGCAACCATTATAACAATATCTAGGGGAAATGATAACAATTTGTTCACCACTTTTAGTCTGATACTAAGTTTTTAGTACTCATAGTGTCCTGCATTATTATTTATTACCTATATATTGTAATGTGCAGGCACTAAAAATATAGGGGGACGGAGTGGCCGAGCGTTCTAAGGCGTCAGTTGCGACGCACACCGTCGCCGGTTCGAACCTCGGTCACGGGTGGCACCTCTCTTCGGACAAGTCACGGTGTCTGGAGAAGAGAGACCGCCATCCCCCACCCCGGGCATGGCAGAAACCTACGGGTGCCCAATAGAAATTCTGTCAATTAGGCGTCCGAACTAGGCCTTCGGGCCTACTCCCGGCTACATACGCCATACGACAAAAAAAAAAAAAAAAAAACTAAAAATATTAAAAATTAAAATGCAGTTAGTGGTCGACTATTAGTTTAAAGTGGAGTGATGATGCACTTCAGCAACGTGCTAGCTTTAATTTATTCATTTTTATTTTTTTTTTTTTGTTAAAAATTATAACATTGAAATAATACAAATTTTAAAACCTACAGCACGCAAAATACATTCAGGCAAACATATACATATATTAATTCTATATTAATAGATAATAATTAGATAATAACATAAATTCTATATTATATCAAATTATCTATATATAATATAATTATAGATGAAAATTTAATAAAATATTTTAAATATATTTTCGGACTTCATGTCTGACAGTTAAATGTGCTCGGATTTTTTGTTCGACAATAAAAAAATGAATCCGGACTTTTTGATCGATTATACTATTATTATCATATTTTTTATCAACTATCATAAAATTTGCATGTTAAAACATTTTTAAAAATTTTAAGTAATTCATTTTCCCTAATTTGATGAATCATTCAATTATTCAAGATAATATATACGAGTACTTGAATGCATGTATTATAACCAGCAATTTAGTGCAACATAAATTTACAAGTGGAAGGACGAAATAAAAAAATCTTTGAGACCATTAGGTAAGTGAAGTAGAAATGATAGGTACAATATATGGTTACTGGTTAGTATAAATTTGCATTTAGACATTATTACTTTAGAGCATATTTTGGAAAATACGTATTTATTTTAAAAAGTTATGGGATGCATCATGCATGTTATAAATTATAATAGACATTAAGCCATGTTTAACACTAACATGATTTTAGAAGTAGGTATATTCTATAAAATCATGAAGTGTGTATATTTATAAGAAAAAATATCAACACCTTGATGTATGATTCAGGAATTTGCTTAAATCAGACATAAATTTTAAATATCTTGTACGGTAAAATACGATTGAGAACGGTACCATTGAGAAAATGAGAACGTTATTTTTGGTAACACAATTGAGAACGCTCAAGTTTTTTATTTTTTTCCAACGTTGCTAAATTTAATCGATCGATAATATGAGCAATAGATATACTACACAAAACAAATAATTTGACGTCAACATTTATAAAAGGGAAAAATGGGAATTTGAAGCTTATTTCATTAAAATGCGGGGAATTTTACTCAATTTAAAATAATAAAAAAAAAAATTATAAAAATTATAGAATTATATTATATATTTATTTTTTTTATTATTTTAAATTGAGTTATTAAATCATGTTAAGTCTAATATTGCAAATGTTTAGAGTACAACCGCGATAATGCGTGAATAATTAGAGATATATTGCCGCCCTAAAAAAAAAAAACGCCATAAATCAAAAAAAAAAGTATCAGTATAATTATATATATATCAATATAAAGCGCTGATTGTATGTATTTGCATATTTATTCTGATTGATCGTATGATATTTATATATAGATAATAGATATGATATTTTCATGACATACTGATTTAAAAAATGACTTTTTTAATGCATATTTTTGTATATTTTGAAATTTTTATACTTTAAGATTTGAATAAAGTTGCATATATTTATGTTTTTTTGTTGCTACTTGCTTTTTTTTAAACATTTTTTATATGTGTATTTTTTTGTCTATTATAATATAAGAAAAAATATGATATATTTATAGCTTCGGTTATTACACAATTAACTAATAGGTATACTTGTAGGAATAAACTGTTTTTCCTTATAAAACTTATACATCAATAATCGAGGAAATAAAATACGTAAACTAAAATAATAACTATCGGTTAAGATTATATGATCGAGCACTGACCTTATTTCATTATTGTTCAAAAAATATAGATAATATTTACCAACTACACTCTACAGTAATTTATATTTATTATATTATTATTATATCTATATAGGTAACTTATAGCAATACCACCAGTAGCGGTGCCACTAGATTAGATTATATTGAATATAATATTAATTGTCATGGCAATTATAGTTTTGAGATGTTACAATTATACTATCTACCTATATTAGATATGGAGATATAATTGCTTCAAATTGTCCTATATCCCTTTGCCACTGAAAACCACTATTATAGGCCAGTGGCGTATATAGAAATTAATTATTAATTATACTTTCAGACTTTTTGTTTGACAATAAAAATGTGTTCGGACTTTTTGTCCCCGTACTTTTCATACTGGACTCGATAATAATATATTATTATAAATTATTGTATAGTGCAGAGGTCTCCAAACTACGGCCCTCGAACAAATTTTAACCGGCCCCCGGCCCCATAGGATAATAATTATACGAAATGATATCTAACATTTAAAAATTAAAAATTATAGGTGTTATAATATATATGTATAAACTTTTGGCCCGCTTAGAGATGATGATATTTTTTGTGGCCCTTGAATAAAAAAGTTTGGAGACCCCTGGTATAGTGTATACGCAATAAGACCTACTACAGTATAATAAATGATAAAAATGTTTATAATTACTAAAGACCGGATTTATATTCTCACAAAGCACCTAAAATATAATGCTAATATTTTCTAAAAAAAACATTAAAATATTCTTAATATATTCTCTTAAAAATGTGAAAAATAAGTATGCAAAAATAATCAAAAACATCAAAATATACTTTAGTGTGAAATATGTAAACAATTTTTTTTTTACAAATTTCCTTAAATAACGAACTAATTATACATTTGTGTATTTTAACGGAATAATATTGTACTTAGGTAAGAGTAGGAGTATAATATAAATATAACGATACACCACACAATCGTTACATTGTTATGAGGACGTCGTACCCGTATGTATTGTCTCCGTCTTTCATACGTACAACATGTCAAATTTTCGTTCTAATGTGTGTTTTAATATTACAATTTACAGTGAATTGACCTATTATACAATTTCTAATAATTATAATATTAAAGGTAAAAGTGTTATCTAGAACCCCATGTAGGCTTATTGCTATTATTATTTTTAAGTAAATAACGATAATTTTAAAATTTACAGTACTACAGATTCAAAAGGTCATAATTCACTGTGATATCAAAACTAACAACACACTATTTAAACTGGTGAAAGAAAATTTGCCATGTCGTACGTGTGTAAGACGGAGACAACACACGCGGACACTCCGTCATCTAAAGGCTGTTGAAAGCGGACAGTTTTCAAGGGGTTGAATATAGGCAATATTCCATAATTTTTGTGATTTGCTGTGTAAGTTCCCCAAACACGTTATTATTACGTTTTACCAGTAAAATAATTTACTAATAAATAATAATTGTATGACCGCCACGGAGCGTATAGGTACCTAAGTAGTATTGACAAAACAGATGCAACAGTATAATATTATACTGTTATAGTTCATAATTTATTCATACATATAATTATCGATTTATTGTATAATGTTTTTTTTGTTGAATGATTTTATTCATTGGGTTAATAAGTTTATAAAATTAATTGGGTATTTTATTGAGTTCATTTTAAAAACTTAAATGTTGTGCTAACGTATTGTAAAAGTGCAAAATAAAACATTTATACATTTAATTGATTAATAAATACGTAGATCTTATTAATTATTAGTATGAAAACAACGACTAGTTATTGCAGGTTAGCTACCATGTTTAGTAAAGGCGCGGTAACTTATGATATAAGTACCTATTATTTATAACACCCTGCAGTGGTTTACCTTTTTATCAAAATTATAAAAAAAAATTTCAACAAATATTTTTCCAGGTATCGCAATATTAAAACTAATATTTTTTCTCATAAACATATAAATTTGGTCCTTACTTATAATAAATAAGTATTTTGTAATTTATTCTATAAGTATTGAATTTTAGATTTAGAACATAAAATTCAGTTTTAGTGTGGCCCACAAAAAATGTGCACAGCATTCTAGACAGTAGACACGGTCATTTTGTAGTTTAGTTTGGCTGATGAATGATTGTCTTGCATGTATCTGGTTTCTTGGTCCTTGTTAAGGTAGAATAGAGTCAACGTTTGTCAAAACGCTTCCTGTAGCACGCTTTTCATAATTTCATATGCGTCATAAATTATTAATATTATTATTTATTATTTTACTTATTAATAATAACATAGGTTTTCATTTTACCTATTTTGTTTTTACTTTATTTATTCGATACTATCGATTTGCGTTTGCCGTTAAGTTATCTGAGAAGTGTGTTCAGGAAAAGGATGCTCAAGGTTTAATCTTTTATAATATATTAATTCATTGAGTTGTGTTGACCTATATTTATGCAATTGTTGAACTGTAGTGTTTATAAAATGTTAGTGATTGTACACGCTTGAGAAAGTGTACGGGACAGCCGAAAGACCACTATCTGTAATTCTGAGAACAATGTTTTGCTCCTATAAATGTTTTAGTAGGCAAATAAGCATGCACGTCCAGTTTGTGGCAGATACGCAACCTAATTCACTGTACATTGACGACACAAAAGAATAGTACTTTTGTACAACAAGGGACACAGCTTGGATGGTATAAGTTAGGAGTGTTAGGACGGTAAGGTTATGGGGACCGAAAGCCCTGTAAATGATCCGGTCTGGTGCAATGAACACAATGTAAAAATACAATAAATGAAGCTATACTTAAAACTAGTTTAAACTAAGGCAGATGAATAGTTTTCTGGTTAGTGACGCAACTCACATACCCATAATGGGCGTTGGAAAACTTATGCGGAACTTGGGTAACTAGATGCGATGTTAATTACGACGTTATCTGATAACGGTTATCACTCGAACGTAGTACGACTTATATCGTACTTATACAAAACTAAAGCGCCCGGGGTCAATTGCCCCCTCCCCCGTAACACAGCTCTGCTTGAACTCAAAAGAGCAAGTACCTAAGTCAAATTCATTTTTCAACTCAGGCTCATTTGAGATAAACAATAAATTATTAATTTTTATATTTTATTAGTAATTTAATGGAAGAATATAATATATAGTAGACATCTGTTAAATATCTACTTATACCAATATAAATTCTTAGTCATTTTTATAATGATTATGAAAAAAGAAAGGATTGTCAACATTTATTATATTCAAAGTGTAATAGTCAGTCGTACACTCGTACACTATATTATATAACTTCTAATCCCCAAATAAATTTGCATTATAATATAGTTTTAAATACAACAACAAAATATAATAATTATATTTTGTTATAATATATTATTATTTTATTTGAATTTAATTTCACGAATAAACAAAAATTTAATATAGCAGTGTACTATGAAATTATGATGACTAAAAAGCAAGTTTGTGGAGGAGATAGGTACTATGAAGAGTTCTATAGCTACATAAATCGAATAATACTTAAACTAGTTTAAACACAAAAATTTCTTAATATAAGTATACAATCAATAACAAAAAAAAATGTCTAATAATAAGCATATTATAAGATATTACAAAAAACAATATTAAAATTTAACTTTTTTACTAGGTAACACATGTTTTATGACTATTAAATTTTTGTTGATTGTTAATAGCAAATTGATAACACATTGTCAATACTAATGTTAAAAGAATGTCATTAAAAATTCTGTATTACATTTGTTTTATTTAAAATTTTAAAATAATTATTTTTACTTTAAAGGTTAGGTTAATTATGAAAAAAAAACGTATTACAAATCAGATGACAAAAATGTATGGTACTTATATACCTATAAAGTATTTTAAATTTATTGAACAACATCTAACTTTAAAATATTATTAGTTCAATGTGTAGACTCCATTTCAGGAAACTATCAATGGTAATTCCAAAGTATTTAACTGCATTTGAATATTTCAAAGAAACACGGAAATATATTATACCTAGGTACTCAAATTATTAAAAAATTAAATAACTTAGTAATTTAAGCATTCACTAATATTAAACATATTAATTTTTGAATTTGAAAAAGGAATACAAACTCTAAATTTTGATTAAAAATATCTAGAAAACTCCTCGTCAAAACTCAAAAGCAGTGAACTGAAAATATGTTCTAAAGGAACAAGAACACACTCGGAAATTTGATTAAAAATGCAATTTTATAATTCATTTCGGTAGAACGAATTGACTTAATCATTTTTAATGTACCTTTAGATTTTTCTTTTGATCGAATGTTTAAAAAATACTGATTTTGGATTATTCTTAATAAAAAAGAATATTTTTGCTCATCCATTTTAATGTTATTATGTTTTCTACTGTTGCAAAAAATTATTTAATTCATTAGTTATGCCTTCAATATTAAAAGTAATATAATTTTATTTGTTAAGTTCAAAAAGTATATTGATTTGGATATTATTGTTATTCTTATTCAAAGATTTATTTATCATCTTTCAAACTTTTTGTATTTGTATTTATTTATTTACTAATTTATAATAATTAATACCCACATAAAGTAAAAATACACTAAGTTTCTTAAAAATATACTTAATATACTTGACAAATAAATACAAATTTATATAATAAGTTTGATTAATTAAATATAAATAATATAATTTTCATTTAGCAATTGAATCAAAACTAGGTAATGACTAATAAGTTTATTACATAACTTAGGCAAGCGACATATCGAACTATTATACTATTATTTACGTAATTCCTAGAACTAAAGGAAGTATGGAAGCTAGATTTATTAGCTACAATCAAATGCAGGGATTTCAATACTATTTTTTGATAATAACTCAGAACAATTTATTATTCTGTTTAATAGCTAAATAGCGTATACACAAATAATTATCAGAAAACTTCTTAAAAAGTAGGTAATGATACTAGATCAATTTGATTAGTGGTTTCAGATGTAGACATGTGTCTTTGTAGTTTTACAAGGTTTCAGACTACAGAACTAAATCCTAAAACTAAACTTTCCGATGTACAGTTAAGTACGAAAAAACAATTTATAATATTAAAATCGACACAATTTCTTTAAAAAAAGCTAAATACCTAAGCTTAAAGTTTTGATATAAATTGAAATTAAAGACAATGGAAAAGAATATTCCCAAGTGACACTTGATCAGTCTGAATTATTTGTCCATAACAAATATAGTATACCTATTATATCTTCACTAGGTAACAATAATTGACAATGATACTATTATAAGAAATACAATTGGTAATTTGCTGCTTTACCAGTCAATCAGATATCTTAGATCAGTAAGTAGATTATTAGCTATAAATTGATGACACAGAAAAATAAATCATTAAATTATCTGCTAAAAATGTAAATCTACAATATTTGAAAAACATTTCTTACATTATTAAAAAAAATAATAAGAATAAGAATAATAAAGTCCTTCTTGAAGTACTCCAGATGACATTAAAAGGTAAACTATCAATCTCTACAGTTTAGGTTAGGGTATGACAGATAGGAATAAATCCATGGTAGAAGTGGGCCTAAAGCTTCAATTTTTCTAAGCATTCTAATCAATATTTTGATAAAACATTAAGGTTTTCTTTAAATTAATATATACTACATCAACTTTTTTACTACTAGACACTTCTTGTATTAAAAATAAATAAAATAACAAGATTTATATAAATTGATTTTTCATTACAAAACCCATGTTATTAATTTACTAATAAACTATTGAAAATGTAACACATTATTTTTAGATCCAATTAATTTTTTAAATAAGTTTGGTACAGAATTTAATTTCGATATTAGTTTAAAATTATTAATCTTAAAACGAACATCAAACTTCTAGATAGGAAGAAAAAAATTAAATTTTCATCTCGAAGGAAATTCATCACTTGTCAGGGATAGAAAAAGTAGGCAACCGATTACTTTAGTAAAAGCACAACTGCTGAAATTAAATAAATTGAACGGAAATAATAACAAGTATCAAAGCTTGATAGCTTAAAGCTTCAAAAACTTATTTTACTATAATAACAAGGTTTGCCAAAGAAACCCTTAACATGATGAAATAACTACTGGTTAGGTTAATGAAATCGGGATCTCATAATTTGAAGTTAAATAGTCAGATAAAAGATTAGCAATGGTTAATATGGTTAATAGAACTTGTACCACTATATGTTATATTATTCGGTAAATAATTAGGTAGGTATTCAAGTTTTTTTTTATATAATACTAAAAAACGAGGATTGTGTAAAAATTATTTTTAGGTATAAGCCAAATACTTAAAATAACATAATCTTAACATTAAATTCTTTTACAACTGACACGAATATAGGAAAAATCATAAAGATTCTCATTATAACCTAAATATGTTTTATTTTTTTTTTTAGTAATTCACGAAGTTTATATGTGTGTTAAGGAGGGGGGGAAATTATTTAAAAATCAATTTTGAAACATGAGATAACTAGCACCATCCATTTCTGATGCTACGGTTATGCCTGAAGCATGTCTGTAGTTTTGCCCGCCAATTTGTACTTTACATTCAGGACAAATAGCCTCCTCTAACGGCCCTCCACATTCTGTAACAACATAAATGTGACCATTTGGACATTTCCACCAATGACCCTGACCTCTATGACCCCCTAAGAAACTGGTGGACATTGCATTATGTATCATCTTCCTCTCTTCTTCGCTAATAATAGCCAGACCATTAAATTTCTTATCAATTGATTTAGTTATAATTTCTACTTCTTTGTCTCTGTCAACAGTGTAAATTTTACAAGACATTAACAGAGTTTCCATATTTTCTATTAAATTGCTTAATTCAGCTGCACAAGAATTTTGCATCCCGTGTTCATATGCCATTATAAACTTTGTAGAGGACGTTATTTCAAATAAATGTAATATTCTAGCACCTCTTGCAAATTCCATATTTATATCATATTTCTGTTGGTTAGATAATTGTCTAGAATAAGTAAAAGCAACTTTAAGTAGCCACTTGAAGTGGTTAGTGATGGTTTGTTTCTTTTGTAGATCAATGATACCTTCAATTCTTTTTTTAAACGTTGAAGTAGTTTTAAATAAATCTAAGACAAAACTTAAAGATTCTATATCTTTTGCTGGTAAAGAGAAGTTTGAACGTTTCTTTTCAACAAACTTTAATGAAGCTAATAAAGGTTTGCAAAATGTATCCCATAGATGTTTCATACTATTATATTCATCATTTTGATCAGTAAAATAATTTGAAACAAAGTTTGTATCTAAATCTTTTAATGATAGAATAATTTCTTCCTTGCCTTTTTTAATAGCATTTAATTCTCCATACTGTTTTTTTTTTTATTATTGAAATGTCTTTTACTATAATTTTTACTTGGTTCATGAAACGTTTGGTTCTTAAAATTGGAGTTTTACATAATGGACACTGTTTCAAACATATTTCTTTATCATTTTGGTCCATCCACTTTGATAGGGCTTCTGATTCGATAGTGTGTTTACAATCTTCTAAGTAAACAAATCTAAAACATATTACATAAACATCATAGTATTTAAAATAATGTTTACATTAATTCTTTTTAATTAAATTTACCTTGCATTTGGTTCATCTTCATTACCAAAAATTATCGTATTAACTTCATCTTCTTGACAAATGCGACAGAAGGGAGGACACGGCTCACCACAAAAACCTATACATTCATGTCCACATTTTAACTTTAATGTGCAAGGCTCATAACAAGGTTCTCGATTACATATTTCGTTACATTTTTTGGTGCATTTGAAATGCTGACACACCCATTCACATTTTTCCTGTAAATAAAATTAACAAATAATATAATTATATATTAAAAAGAAATATTTACATTTTTATTAAAATTTAATATTACCATGCACGGTGCACATTGGTTACCACACAAGCGAGGACATTTAGAATGGACACAAGAATAAATGCATTTGTTATTGCAAGGTGGACATTGTTCCTTACAGGGAAATGTACATCTGTAAAAATAATTAAATACAAGATTATTAATCAATCTAGATTTTTAATAAAAATATACACGTACATATGGTTGCATGGGTTTATTTTATTGCAAACCTCACTGCAAGGTACACGTAAACGTCCTTGTTTACATTCTCCACATGTATCCAAACAAATATCTCCACAGTTTAATTTTTGTAAACATGGTTCACGGCATTTATCAAGTAGATATTGGCTATTTAGTTTGAACTCTACAAAATATTATGTTTGTTTATTAATTCAATTTCTTATAGATAGTACAAACATTTTGCGGATAAAACCGACTGATAAATTACTAGCACTTATATTCAGTAGCGGAATGTCCCACTGGCTTTCATGTCCTGTAGGATAGTAACCCCTCATATTATGGGGACCTTAATTAATAAGCCCCAAGTAGATTAAATATATACATATTTAAACATGATAATGAATGATTGTAATATAATATTAAAAATTGAAAATTGATGATTAAGTTTAATTACATAGTTTTAACAAGATACCAACTGATTATTCATAATAAAAACTTAATAATTAGTTAGCAGTATAATTTTAAAGGTTAAAATATCTTAAATAATATTAATGTACTTAATATACATACATGATACATTATATAATACATTTGATTTTATATTATATTCTCTAGAGTCTAGGTATTTTAATACGTAGTTTTGATTCTAATATTCTATTAATTATGTATATAGGTAGGTAGGTATTTAAAAAAATAAAGAGCAAAAATGTTTTAAAATAATACGGTAATGTTTCATACACTTTCTTTCAAAATAATTATAATCTTTAAAAGTTTAAACGGCAATATTTCTTTAAATGAAAATATAATACATAATAAAAAACAATCATATTATGTAGGTAACATAATATATTGTAACATGATTAATAAAACAACAACTTTCCAATAGTATAATAACAAAATCTATTACCTTTATCTTTGTCACAACATAAGACTCCAACTTTATCATGACCACAAGCGAGTTTACTAATTTTTTGCAAGATAATTTCATCACATTCTTCAGGTTTACATTCTTTTGCACATATATCCTTACATAAATGCCCACAAGTTAAAATTCGTTCACATTGATTAGTGCAATGCTCACGTTTTAGTATTGTTTTACATTCAATTGTAATTATGTGTCCACAGTCCGGTATTACTTTTTTTACCTGAAAAATACATACGTAGAATAAATAAAACAGATTGATAAAAAAAGAATATTTAACTTACTAGATGTTCACAAGGTTTACATGGTTCATAGCATTTAGCTAGACACTTATGATCACATTTTAAAGGACGAATACATGGAAGATTACATTTAATCTCATTAGATTTTAATCCACAAGGAACGTCATTTTTTATATGACCACAAGGCAGAGTTTTCTTAACTTTAACAGTACATGATGCACAATCTTCATAACACATCTTTTGACATTTATGACTTAAAGAGCATTTGTTATTAATATTTTCACAAGGTTTCGTGCAATTATACTGCGAACGAAAATGTTAAAATAATATAATTATTAATTTAATATGTTACAATATGAAACGCATTAAAAAAAACAACAACAAAAACTACCTTCTCATGGTTTGGATCATCGTTTTTATGACAATTTCGCTCACAAGCATGACCACAATCTAAACGAATATTACATTTAACTGAACAATTTGGATTTTTGTCATAACATTTTTTGTTAACTTTGTGACCACATTCTTCTAGGATGGATTCCATCTAAATTTTAATTTTAAGTATAATTTCTAATTAAAATAATACATTAAACATTATAGAATTGCAATAGTAAAACTCTAACCATTTCTTCACATGGATAAGTGTTTATATCAACAAAGCATGGTAATTTGATTTGGTGACCACATGGTAAATCTTTCGTCATTAGTACGGTGCACTGTCCACAATCCATAAAACATGATTTTGTACATGGATGATTATAATCACAGAATCTATGATACATGTATATATTGAAAAATAATTGAAGATAATTTTTAAAATTAATAAATTAAATGTTTGAACATTATACTTGTTACATGGTTCCCTGCATTTAATTATCAAATGATCGCGGTCATAAGAATGACATATGCTAGTACAATAATGACCACATACTCACAATGATTTACACAACAAGGTACATCCACCTTCCATAATTACATTGAAATCTTCACTCTTTGAAACCTTTGTAGTAATACCACAATGTATGGCACATTCCAAAGTCAATTCGTCACCTTGAAACATTAATAAAAATTAAAATGTAGTCCATTAAAAACTAAAAAAAAAATATATTTACCATATGAATCCTGATTTACTAATGTTTGTTTTATTTTTTTCCACAAATTACTAGAATTGTACAAATTATCCATGTTACCCATTATGTAAAGTCCATATTTTGCTCTTGACAATGCAACACATATTCTGTTTTCACTTTTCAAAAATCCAATAGTTCCTTCTTCATTACTTCTAACTAATGATAGAAGTATTATATCGCTTTCCTCACCCTGATAGTTATCGACAACCTTTATTTTCATGCCCTCTAATATTGAATGTTTTTTTCGTAACTTAAAATATATTAAAACATTAATTAATTATACTTATGTATTTAATTATTTAAAATAAATATCAACAAGAATTATCTTCTACTCGTAGTTTGTACTTCAATACCCGAAAAATATCAAACAATATCCAACAATGGCCCCACCTCTATATTGCTAACCTAATCTTTAGTATACACATAAGCTCTTTTTATATAACTCTCTATTGCATAACTTATTTAATATTCCTCTCCTGCTATTTTCATCTATATTCATTTCATAACAATAATTACTGTCTGTGAATTATCTTTTTGTATTAAAAAATGTAAACTATTTTCTAAGTCTTGGATTCTATTTTGTCAATCCTATCATATTAATAAGTCTTTATTATACATGTTTAATGTTTATGATACCAGTGATTTAATAGGTATAATATTTGATTTAATATTTCTTTCGACAATCACTTATTAGTAAAGGGTGGATATTCATTCTCTAAAAAACGTTAATAATATATGCTTTATAAAATTTTAAAATGTTGTTTTATTAGTATATACACATGTAGATCGAATGTTTTAACTTAAATAAGACACGCGTGTAAGCCTTCCAGTTCCCATGAAGGCCGACATGACTTAAAAGGCTGAGTTGGCATATTTCCAACGCACAGGACGGACCGTGAGCACAGGATCCGGGAGCGATGGTAGTCTAGTGCAGACCATCTAATGAGTAACTACTCGCGTAACGGAGCAGACCCTCTATATTCTATAATATAATATTCAGAATATCCTACAGAGCCTCTAAAAAGTTTTATAGCAATAAATGTAAGTAATTAACTGACAATCGTGAGTGCATTATTTCTTTGAATCGGTGCAACTCTAAATTTAACTACCAAACGACGGAGGAACGTGCCTACTTCAATATGCTCAATAAAATGTATTATATGATTACTATTATTATTATTATTATTATGTATTATATGATTTTAAAAATGTAAAAATTTGCGTAAAACATCAAATCGGCAATGAAATAGTAAATAATATTTATTAAGATTGTTAAAAACTTAAAATAGAAATAAAAAAGGTTTATAGTTCAAATGATAAATTTATGTATTTGTGTTCCTTTTATTGTTTATGAAATCTGAAAAAATAAATTATAATTAATTGATAACATTAAATGTATCGGTAAAGATAAAATTTCTAAAATAGTATTAGAAATAAACACTAATTCAATGTTAAATATCAAGTAGGTACCTAAGGATATGAAATATATATTATTATGAAGTAATAAAATTAGTTTATAATGAGATTAGTCAATCTATTGTTTAAGCTTTTAAATGATTACGAAATATAAAGTATCTCAATTTAATATTCTTTAGTGTGGAATTAAGTACACTACTATTTTTTTTCTCATAAAAATAAACTCGGATATTAACTTTATTTATTAATAGGATGATATCAATAGCTAATAAAATTAAAATTGATTATTTAATTTTACTCCCATTGAATCTTTTAGTAATTAAGTTAAAAATATTTATATTTGTACTATTCAATTTAACTTGGATTTTATGATCTATTAAAGTTAAAATAAATAAATTAAATCTATGATATCTATCATAAATTCATAACATATCCGAACCATCTTATTCCATTCTCTCATTTTATTTACAGTTATGTAATTCCTACACTACTCTTAATCTATTTGTATTACATTTTACATTCACTAATCACTAGTAATTCCACTTGTACACATCCATCTAAGTATTTTAACCTCCGCTACACTTACCTATTCTTTATTCTATCCATATGTCCACTGCAATTCAAATACAGACAGCTTAGCTAGTTTCAGTTTAAAATATTTCCCATTTAATCTTATTGGTAGTCACACAAAATACCAGATACTTTAATCCACTTTGTTAAATTATACTTTATTATATAACCTTACTATTTTTTTTATGTACTCATTAAAGTAAATTTTTTTATACTTCTAATCCTAAGTAGTTGACCTACCAGTCTCAACACTATATACTTTTATAATTTCATTACACACAAATACACAATATAAGAAACCTTCTTATAAATCACATATGATTACCTTTGTTTTACTCCAACTAACTTTTAGCCCTTTACCTTCAAGCACTGCTGTTCACTCTTCCAGTCTCTCATTTACTTGTTTCAAGATTTCTTCTATTAACACAACAATATTACAGCAGTAATAATAAAGAAAGTACAAATTAAATATTTAATATCATTTATATTATTTATAAAAGATAAACAAAATAGATTGTCATACGAGTTAAGAAATAAAAAAAGAACTATGTGAACTTACTGAACGAAATATAAATAATTGACCACTATAAGTTGTTAATATTGTCACTTGATCAGTTGTGTATCCTTGTAAAATTAAATGCCTAGCAAACATAATTAAAAATCTAGCTTCATGATCATTATTTTTGCTTAAAATGTCTTCAACCTAAGTGTTCAATATATTGTATTAATCAAATTATATTATAGGTAATCTAATGTTAACATATTATAACATACCTCTTTTTCATACACATTGTGGTTAAGGAAAAACATATTTTTTGTTACACCACGAATATTCTCTCTATTGTTAACAGAAACATGATTTTGTAATTCATTGTAGATTGATGGAGTTATAAGAGATGCTATTTCAGGGCGCATTCTATGTTGTTCATTTAACGTATAATAAGGTACTTCATTATTGACCATACGTTCAAACAGTGAAATATTAAAATTAAAATCTTTAGCTAATTTGTGAACTGAATTGGTAGGACGTAATTGTTTATGGTCACCTATTAAAGGAAAAATAATTAACTGTTATCGTAATTTTCATTATTTTCTCATAAGATAAATATAAATACCTATCAATATTAGATGTTGACAATGTCTTGTTAATGAAGAAACTGTATGTGTCTCCAAAACTTCGGCTGCTTCTTCAACAACAACTAAAGATAAAAATAAATAAATCATTTATGTAAAAAAAAAATCATAATACACACCTATTGGTGACTCTAGACTTTCCAGCATTATTCTATGCTTAGCTGCACCAGTAGTAGTTATAGCTATTACATGCATCTTATTTAATAGCTCTATATTTTCCAACTCTCGTAATTCAGAGTATTGTTTATAGACCTGAGCATACAATTCTTCATATTTCATTATTTTTGGGTCAATCATTTCTTTTGTTTCTTGTATCCAACAATAATATAAAGACCATCTCTGATCCATACTTAATAAATTTAAATCATTTATTGTTTCTGGTAGTTCAGTATGAACATCAAGTGTATTCAATTTATTTTCAAAATAATCGTGAAATTTTTCCATCATATCAAAATTGAATTTGGCTTCTTCAAATTTATTGTAGTCATTTACATTCAAGTTTGATAGATTTTCTAATCGATTTTTCATTTCAAGAAGTTCTTTGCAAGCATACTTTATGTCATCTAAAATTACAGTATAAATAACAACTCCTTTAAAACATGTGTTTAGGTCTAAATTATCTGGTTCATATTGCTCATCTTCATCATCTTCATCTACTTCGTTATCAACTTTCAATATTTTTTCGGGATTATAAACTTTATTGAGCGAAACATGACTATTTTTAGCTATAAAAGCAACTGGATCTACATTATTAAAATGAGAGGTATCATAAAATAACCAAGAGAGAAGATTAAAAGAAGTTTTAAAAAAATCGTGATATTTTTTAGGTATACCATTTTTCAATAATGTTAATTCTAATATTCCAGCATTATATTCTATAAATTCACTAACCATCTTAAAAGAATTTATGTTTTTCGTAATGTTTTTTACTTGTTCTTGAACATTTCTTAAACCTCTATTAGTAGTAATGGATCTTTTGTACATTCGAGTTATATTCCTTAAACTGTATTTTTCTATTATTTTTGACTTAGACTGACTACCAATTCTTATAACTTTGTTTGTGAAACCTAAAATACCTTCTATGAATTGGTCTAATGCATGATTAGTGTAACACACTACTAATATTGGTTTAGAGAGACATTGGTTATTATATAAATTACTTATAAGGGTTTTCATAATTTTCATTCCAATGAATGTTTTTCCAGTACCAGGTGGCCCTTGAATAACTGTAAATTCTTGTAATAGTGCTGCTTTAAATGCTCTGTATTGCATTTTATCAAGTTCAAGATATTCTTTATTAGGCCATGTATTCAAATTTGGTAAATGGATTTGGAAATTATCAATTGAATAAACCGCTGCAGGTAATGTGTCAATGTAATATGGATAATCTATTATTTTAGAAGCTGATATTATATATTTTTCCATTGGGAAATTATGACTATTAATATTTTTAAGAGCTTCCATTGAGCATTTATATGGTTCAAAATATGCCTCACTCTCTACCATGGTAAGAGATTTATTTAATAAAGGTTTTGCACCTTCTAATAATTCTACAATTAACTTTCCTTCTTTCAAATGTTCAATCTTTCGATTCAAAACAATACCCAAAAAAAATGTCTTAAAATTATCAACAGAAAATAACAATAAAGAACCATACATCAAAGTTTACCCAATAACCATATTTATCATGTACAAATTCACCTTTTTTTTTAAATTTAACATCACGATAAATACGAATATTGTTTATTTTGTTTTGACGTTGAGGTTGGCGTTGATCATTTATTGATTCTTTATAAAATTGTATTCCTTCTCGTAGTGGAGCAATAAAATCTTCACGTAAAAGACGAAATTGAACGTCCAAATAGTGTTCTACGTTTTGATAAGCTCCTCTTGAGATATTAGGTCGTAGAAATGGTTCACCGTATTCAAGATCATCTGCAGTTGGATAAATTTTGAGTTCCCTAAAATTTTCAGGAGGAGTCATTATTTGAGCTATATTATCAATCATACATTTTTCTCTTAACTTTAATTCATCTGTTACTTTGGTTTCATTCAGTTTTTGTAGCAGCTCATTCATTTTAGTAATTGTAGTTTCATTTATCTTAATATGATTACAAAAAGTTGTAATACCAGCTATAGCAATATTACTGGTAATTATTATTTCTTTCAATTTTTCTTCCGCTGTTTTTGGCAATAATAAAATTATAGATTGAAAAACTACTAAACAATCTTCATAAAATGTATTCATATTGTAGCATCGAATTTTATTTTTTTCTGTAGGTGTACTGGCTATATAGGTTTTTATATGACTAAAAAATTGATTACATGTTAATTCTCTTAGTAAAGAAATTTACTTTGCATTAACTCTGAAGAACAAACCTTAGCTGGAACTTTTATAAGCAAAAATATCCAATCTGGTTCTTTATTTTGTTTAAATAAATCTATGAATCCATTAGTTTTATTAGATATTACAAATACAATTTCAGAAGGTTCTTTATTACATAATTCTTCAAGGCGTTTATATCCAAAAGTATAATTATTTTTATATTTTTTTCCATTAAAGTCATTAATCAAGTCTGGTTGCTCAATTTGTTTTTGTCCCTCTCTTTTTTGCTCATTTTCTGGATTAAATGATGATGTCCCTTGTAATTGTCTATTTTCATAATTTTGGTTTTTTCTCCAATATTCTTGCCTATTATCTGAATTTTTGTTTTGTTCATCCTTTGTACCAGAACCACTTGGATGTGGCTGTCTATTTTTCTGCTCAAGATCAAATTGGTTGTTTTCTGCATTTACAGGTGGATTGATTCTGGATCTTCTAGGATGGTAGTTTTGTACTTGATCATTGTGGTCTAAGTGTCGTTTATTGGACATGATTTTCTTATTTGTGGCTAGTCATATATTAGTATTTGTATCCTGAAACAGTATTAAATATATAGTACCAACATTTAGACTTACTATAACTATAACATTAAACTTTGAACTGGAATGTTTCAAATAAGAGAAAATATTACAATCTACAATGATTCTACAATGATGTGTGCTTTTGTTTTGTTTTTTTTTTTTTGTGTCTGTGTACAGCATAACTAGTCGAAATAATGCTTCAGTTTCAAACTTTGGGAATGGTTTCCTATGGAAAAGTGAATATCCTTGGTACATTATAAAGGTCAAAAGTAAACATTTTCCAACAGTTATCAAAAAATCTAGAAAAGCAAAAAAAAAAAATGATGGAAAACGGGAATTTTTACGCAAAACCAGTTTTCGACCAAATCGATTTTTTTATATGGTTGTAACTCAAAAACTAATTACTGTAAATACTTGATTTTCATCACATGTTTATATTATTATCGTTATTTAATACATGGCTAAATTTTCAAAATGTTTCGACTTTTTTTTGAGCTATTTATAGACAACTGAAATTTTCGATTTTTCTGTAAAAAAATTTCTGGAGTGTCGATAAAAAAATTTTGGATAGCAAAAAAAACCTGAAAATTTAATACATGCAAGATTTCTTATGAGTTGTTTTTATTGTAATTAAAAAAAATCAAAAATCGATGGTCGCAATTTTTTTATAAACGTTTATAGTTCAAATTTTTACGAAATATGTCAAAATCGCGAAAATTTGCAAGTAATTTTGAAGTTGAAAAATCATAAATTTTTTTATGTTTATATCTAAGGTTAAAAAATTCAACACTTAGTTTTAGAATAGGTTTTCCTTTATATAGCCTTAGAGAAAAAACGAATCATCGTTATAGAAAAAAATTTTATGAATATTTGAATTTTAAATTTTTACGAAATCGTGCAATGATAATGATTTATTCTCAAATGATTTTAAATATTTGTTACTATTTGAAAAATATAAGTCGTAGATAATTGAAAATTTCATCAGTTATTTAGATTGGCATTTTCTTTACATGATTTAATTTTCAAAATATTTTGACTTGAATTATTTGACAAAAATTTGTCAAAACCATGAATATTTACAAATTATTTTATAAGTATAATTCATAAAATTTTTTGTATAAATAGCTAAGAGTTTAAAATTCAATACGAGATTTTCCATAAGTCTAGCTTATAATAATTATAAAAGAATTTAAATTTTGGTGTATTCGAGCCATTAAAACCTAAACCACTTTCTTCACCAATCATACGAAATTATATCCTAGGCTGACAAATCATCTTCGTTCAGAATCGTTTTTCGTATACAATGATACCTATCATTGGATTCAAATTTAACACTCCTTTAATATTTAATAATGATCCACACGGCACCTAATGTACAGCAGAGCGGTGCCCACTTACCCGCTTTTTTAGAATGTATTATCTTTCTGGGAAGTAGGAAAGTCTAGGTACGTGCAAAATAATATTATTATAATATAATATAATGTAATATATAATAACATTTTATAATCTAAAAGATTCTAGATTAATCTATTTTGTGATAATAATATTTTGATTATCAAATAAACCACCAATTATAGATAATAACAAAAATTGTATATAATATATAATTAATAATTACCTATACATGATTTTAATTTTAATTTGTATTATATATACTATTGCGTTAGTTTTTCAACGAGAATCAAGTTCTTCAAAAAAATATTACAATATGGATGTAAGTATTACATTTTTTTTAGATTTAAATTATTATAATATAGTACCTACATAATATTATGACTTTAATTACCATGGTTTGGAATTTAAGTATTTTTATAGGTATTCAATAAAATACGAAATCATGAGTAAGTCATTCAGTGTATTCATTATGAAATTACCTATGTTATAGATTCAAATAAAATGTATTTATTGATTGTAGTACAATTTAAATTATCTTATTATTATATAACACACAAAATTAGTAGGTAGGTATATTCTTTTTTAGTTAATGTAAATTAATTGTTATTGAAAAAAAATAATTTTGAATGCGAATGCATTTCTTTTTAAAATAATTAATTTTCCAAATCTTGAACATTTCCATCGCAAGCTTTTGCTTACAGGTGTTTAGTAAAATTATGCTAAATGCTATGAACAAAATGATACTTTTACTACCTAAGTTAATGTGTTTTAAAAATTATCTAAATTTATCGGAAAATCATCTAGAAACTGAAACTAAGAACTTAAAGTATTTGTAGCTCTTACACACATGAATAAATTAATAGTGAAGAAGCATTTGACTTTTCAAACGATTCTGATGATAATTGTAATGATGTCAGTGACAAAGATCCTGATTATTTACCAGATATTAATACTGTTCAATTATTCAGAGTACAAATTTGACTGAGGTAATAAATAACAATAAAAATATTTATTTTTAAATAAAATAGCGGTAATACAAGAATCCTTATAAAATGATATAGGTAATATTGTTTACATAAAAGATACATTTGAATAACCATTATTATTTTAATTTAGGTACCTAGCTAATTTTTATTGTATTGACTACCCAACATTCCATATTATATTTTATAAGTTATACGTATTTAAAATAAACATAATATTTTATTAAAATATTTAGTGCCTCTCTGTATGCCTAACTCAACATTTTATTATATTTTATTTTTTATGTGGAGAACCACTTCAACTAGGTAAGTACAAAAAAAAAAGAAAAATTAACCAGAAAACGTATTAGGCAACCCTATGAATGGATTAACACAAAGACCAAATTATATTTTAACTCTGGTATAAAACATATTAATAGGAAAGGTAAACAAATTTCTGAAAAAAATTGAATTAAAATGAATTTAATTAAAAAATTTATAAGTAGTTTCATTTAATCTTCCATTAATGTTCTATTAAACAACAAAAATTAAAAAAATAAATATTGAATTACAAAAGGGATTAGAACTTCAATCAGAAATTGAGAAAAAGTAGATATACAATAAATTATGTAAACAACCGTTTAATACTATTCTTAAACAAAAATATAATAAATATCGAAATTTATTAAATAAGTAATAAAATTATCAGATTAGCTGTATTAGCTATACCTACTCATTATGAACAATGTATTAATCTCGGTGATAATGATTCTAAAAAAGTATGGAATCGAATAAAAGAAGCAGCTAATATTACTAAATTTAATAAAATAATAGTTTCTAACATAGAAAACAAAAAAGGTGATAAATTAACTGAGAAAATAGACATTTTCAAATATTTTTAACAAGTAGGTACTTACCTAACATATTATATTATCTATATTGTATCTTTCGTGAGACAATAATTAACAATTGTTTTTATTTAAATTAAAAGATTCCATTGTAAAAATTCTGAAATACTGGAAAGTGAAGATGAAATGAGTATCAACTACCAGTCAAAATTTATTTGACTATTAGTAACACAGTATCTAGGTTGAATTATTTTTTGCAGAAAATATTGCATTTAAAAATATCATTGTATGTATAAAATATAATAAACAGGGTTTGGATTTTATAGCATTTGTATATCTTTCATAGATGTAGTAAAACATAGCAAAGTGACATAAAAATACGTTTTATAGTACAGAAAATACAGAATTCAAATATTAAATTTTATTTTGCTTGTTTTTGCATATTTTTAATTGTTTTGTTATATGTATTGACGCATATTCAACGATTTTTAACAATATATGAATAATGTTTAACATGTATTAATTAAAATGTTGAACGATTAATTATGAAATATGTTTTAACTTTCAAGCATATTTATACTATTTGTACTATCTATCATAAAAATGTTGCATTTTACGTGATTTATAAATACTCAATAAAAAGCAGCAATTTGAAAGATCATTTACAATGTATTTATCTGAGTTCGTTTATCCAGTGACACGGTAGTGTCGCGAGGTAAGTAAAAAAAAAAGAAGGCGAAGTACTCAACCGTGTATCCAGTGACACGGTAGTGTCGCGAAGTAAGTAAAAAAAAAGAAGGCGAAGTACTTGACCGTGTATATATACAGAAACCTTAACATTCCCATTTAATACGTGTTAATATTTTGGTATTCTTTATTAAAGGCTGTAGGTCTAATAAAAGGACCAAATAGTTAGGATGGGGTATCAATCGATCGAGAAAATCATAGGCTACGTGCTTTTATAATTTTCAATGGAATCGGTTGAATAATATCTTAGTTATGAGCAAAAAACTGTGGATATTTAAGTGATGATTTTATATTATTATTTTCGCCGCCAGCTGCCGTATTAAACACGTCATGGGGCCGGGGACGGGTGATGGGGATTCTTGCGACGGCGGCGTAGTACGCTAGTACGTAGTAGAGAAGTTCTCCCACTACTATTACTATCCCCCACCGCTAGACACATACAACACACTAAAACATGAAAATGGTTCACTCGTTCACTGTCACCTATCGATAATCGGTGCGTTCAGTTTTGTATATACTATTTAACGTTATTACTTATTACCAAATACTATAGATGATCATCAACAGTATTAATTGTTATTACGTATTTTCGTTTTTCGTCTCGCGTTCGGCGTTCGAGCTTGTTGTCTTTTGTCTACATTATTCAATGCACGTGGTATCAGAAACATAATTTATATTTTCCAATCGGCCGTCTGGATTATCCGTCTTCGAACATTTTATTATTATTATTATTATATTAATTAATAATAGTGCACCACGTCCACGTGGCTAAAAATTGCAATTTTCGTCTCACGTTAGGCGTGACTTGTGTTTTGTCTAAACATTAGAAGTTAATGACGAAGGTAAAATTATGAATTGATTTCAGCCCATTAATATTCATATGCCAGATGTAGCATGGTACTGTAATGATATTTTATGTAACATTAACTGTAAATATTCTATTCCAAGAGTATACTAGTACTGAATAAATGGGTAAGATGTAAGGATACATCCATACTGTTTGAACGGTGGCCTCGTGGTGCAAAAGATGTTTACATCATAATAATGGAAAAAAAATTAAAAAATCTTGACCTTAATAAAAACTAATGATATCCCAACAAAAACACTACGTCAACTCCGTGTAAAAAAAAAATAAATAAATATAAATGCTATAAAATATGTGATATTAGATGGAATCTAAGTAAATGGTCTAATGAAGAAAATGTCTGTATAATTAATTAATTCAAATTTAATAAAAATTGGTTATTTGTTTATTTATAATATGAATTATTTTAACTCATATTGATCCAATTTAATTTACTTGGCCGGAAGATTCAGTCTGAAAAATGCATAGCCAAGTACTAGGTTTATGTAATAAATAATGAAAGCACCATTAAAATAAATCAATTGTTTCCGGCCAAGTAAACTAAAATTGGATCAATATGAGTTGAAATAATTCTTATTATAAATAAACAAATAACCATTTTTATTAAATTTGAATTAATTAATTATACATACATTTTATTCATTAGACCATTTACTTAGATTCCATCTAATATCACACATTTTATAGCATTTATATTTATTTTTTTTTTTTTACTTAGCGTTTTTTTACACGAAGTTGAAGTAGTGTTTTTGTTGGGATTGAAAGTACTCAAATACTCGTAGGTACCTACACTGGCTATACTCCCATTACATCTGTTGACGTATAGAATGTTCAGTTTCAACATACAAGTCTATTACCTATAATAGCGAATAATAAAAGTGTTTAGGCCTATGATAAAGGCTTAAATATTGCTTAATATATGCACTAAGGACATGGAAAAAAAAAGGAAATCAATTACAGAAGAAATCGACAAAAATGTCCCAAAACTATAAGCAGATAACAAAAATTAGAACCAAATATCTAATTCTAAATCATCGTAATAGGCTAGCTAGTACCTATGTTAACCTATATAATCTATAAAATATTATCGATGTAATTGTACGGCGTTGTATTAGTGTAATCGGCCTATTTACTTAATCAATACATTTACAATTTACTGAATAATTCGACAAAAATCTATAAAGTCTCAAAATGTCCTAAAAAGCACTACAAATTGAAAAATCATAAAATAAATAAAAATAAAATTTTTAATTTGAGTTCTCCGTATTATGAAACACATTTTTAGCTTACGCTGCAATTTTTTTAGCATCTCATAAAAAATATGCTCTGGTTATAATTAATAATTATAATATGTTAATGTTATGTATTAATAAATAGTTACTTTTTGAATTTGTTTTCTAATTATTATAGATGCTATAAGTACAGATATATTTTATATAATATGAACTGTAAAGTTAAGTATAATTTGTTAGTTCGTTTGCAAGTATTTTTTTATTTATATAAACAATGTTTCATTGTTTCAATTTATATTATTAAACAATGATCTAAAACCTCTTTTTATAAATTATTTTTGAGAACATCAGTAAAAAGAAGAATTAAACTTAAATCAAAGTATCCAAAAGTAAAACATATTTTATTTAATTGATAAATTTGAAAACTAAAAAATATGAAGAGGTAAAATGTTTTTGTACGCTAGGTGTTGATTATGGTTTACACTAGGGGCCGATTTTTTTTTTCAGAAAAGTGGGCTAATTGTGTCCCAGTCCGCTTCTGAGTCTGAACGAATATGATTAAAAAACTATTTCTAAACTTTAAACTTTACGATTTTGTTGTCCATCTCAATTATAACAACGATAATCTAATCAGCAGGGTTGGGATTTTGATGCAGAGACATTTTTTGTCTGGTGTTTTAAAACGTTGGTCCGTAAGTATAAAATATGTTTTGAGTGAAACTGATTGTTTTAAAGTAATTTTTTTTTTTTTTTTGAATTTTTGGACAATTTTAGAGCATTTTCCACAATTTTTATAAAATGAACAGAAATTGTTCAAAAGACTTTTGGCTAAATGCCGACGGTAGGTACTACTGTACTAGGTACGAATGATCAATTATATAGCACGACAAGTTATATATAGGCCTCGATAAGTATTACTGAATTAGTAACCAATTAATACGTCCACAAATAAATAAATAATAAATACTATAGTAACAATACATAAAAATAAAATATAAAATTTTTTCCAATTTTTAAGCTACAATAAATATAATTTTAATGCATTTTTTGAGTTTTAGATTCAGAACGAAGTGTTGAATGTATTGATTTTACAATGAAGTGAATTTTTTGTGTGTGTGTGTGTGTGTGTGTGTGTGTCTGTCACCACGTTTTGGAGCAGTAAAAGTGCTTC
>VUJU01001701.1:30247-50423 GCA_009835225.1 Aphis craccivora
TTAAATTTTGGTGTATTCAGGCCATTAAAACATAAACCACCTTTTTCACTAACCACTGGAAATTATATCCTAGGCTGACAAATCATCTCCATTCAGAATCGTTTTTCGTATACAATGATACCTATCATTGGATTTAAGTTTAACACTCCCATAATATATAATAATGATCCATACGGCACCTAATGTACAGTAGAGGGGTACCCACTTACCCACTTTTTATTATGATGCCTATTGGCGTCTAAGTCATTGGCTGACATTTTTAAATTATCTTTACCTATTCTATAAATTACTAATATTGTAAAATGTTAAAATATTATGGCGTAAGAAATTCAATACTTATAATACATAATTTAATATAATATTATAGTATTATGTTTTCATTCAAGATAGTATGATTTAAGTTTTTATTAGTATTTTTAAGCAAAATATATTATATAGGTATATATAAATATTTACTTACTGTAGTAAACCAGCGTATTAACTTGTAGACAATAGCTACATTACATATTACCTATATTTAAGCAGATAATATTTTGTATTATAAATTCATATTCATAACATATTATTTTTTTAAATAATAAACGTTATTGTTTTAACGAATTAAATGGCAGTTACCTATATAAATTTGAAGGATAACTGTGAATATATATTATATATGTATATATGTTTTGGTGATAGTGAATAAAATATGAAATATTAGGTATAGTTGTATAATGCACGTTCTTTTACACTTCATAGCACATAGGTACTTCATATTCGACTAATACTGTTAGTATTTTAAAACAAAAAGATTTTATATCACTGCTTAATGTTTTTTTCTATACATAAAAAAAAATAATATTGAAATCTAAATACCTAGTTCTTTATTATAAACTAGTTATATTAATTTATAAAATTATAAATTGTGTTTTAATTATTTCATATCAAGTATTTTCCATACGATGGGTGGATGCTATTTTGGAAAATCTACTTTAGTGGGTGGTGTGAGGTGGATAGAAGTATGTTATTGTATTGGATATATCGATTCTATCGTAGTGACCTTTTTACTTCTAAGAATTTTATTGACTCTATAGAACTTTTTTGTATGTTGATTTCACAGGTTTATATTATATAATAATATATAGGTACACTTGAACTAAAACTAGTAGTTCAAATTCGTAATTCGTATCAAAATAAAGTAAATAGTTGTTGAACACTGAAATGTCTTAAATTGTAATAATATTCCAGAGTTACAATTTTCTGGTATATGTGCTGAAGATTTTATTTCAGGAGTGTGTGTGTGGGGGGGAATTCCTGAGGTGGGGTAATACACCCCTCTCCCAGAGAAAAATGTACCTATACGATATTTTTAATTCCTTTCATTATTTAATCCTGTGGTATTACTAACTTTTTTTACTGAAAATTATTTAATAGATGATTTTCCAAAATAAAAGTAAAATAGATGTAACACTCAACACTGAATCTAGTATTTATTATACTTGTATAAGTTTTAAATTTTTTATAAATCATAAAAATTAATAGAAGTGATATTATTTACTATAATTTTTAAATCATTATTCTTCCACTCTTCTTAACCTGTTGTTTTTAGTACACGAAGTTAATTAACTCAAAAACTACTAATTTTAATTTTGATTTATATAGGTGTACCAAACAAGTATGTATCAAAATTAAAAATAATTTCCTTAAAAATTAACAGGAAAAAAGGGTAGTATTATATTTAAAAAATATATGGTATTATATACTTATAGGCAATTGAAAATTCCAAACATCAGAATTCAAATAAATGCATTATTAAGAGAAAAATAGGAATGATCATTATTGTTAAATCATTTTGTATCGTTATATTATATACGTATTATTATTAATAACCAGAACAAAATGTTGTCTTACATATTCCAAAAAATAGTAAAGAGTATCATTGTTTCGTTTAATTAATGTAAAACTTATTGGCCATTATATTAATCTAAAAGTTTTTAGGAAAAAATAAAAATCTAGTTCCTATTTAAAATTTTGATAAATATTCAAAACATTAATTACATTTTATTCTTGAATAAAAAAATACCTACTGATAAATCATTAATGATATTGATATAATATACAAAACATATACAATTAAAGATGCATATTTTTATTTTTTATATTTCCTCAAATATTTGTTGAATACAAATCTTACAATATAAAAGAGATACTTCATTTCAATTTTAAATACCTAGTTTTAATTTCAAATCTAAAATTAAAATCATACGTTTTAACATTTATTTAGATACACCTACAAGTGTATTTCCTTTGTAATATAAATTTTTTTTATCTACTGATTTATTAGAGTATATGTATATATTATGTAGGAAGTATTAAAATATTTTGTACATATTTATTTATTTATTTTCTTACGGTCGTAGGATATAAGCTGTGGGTAGTGTAATAAATGTTTATTGAATTAATTTGATTTAATTTATTCCCTTGTTCATTATAATAATGGTCCCCGGCTGAATACATAAAATCAATTATTACGTTTTAAGCATCCAATGTCAATTTAAATTTATAAATTATATATTTATAAGTTTATAACTATTCAAGTACGCCGTGTACGAGATCAGGGGAAAATAATTAATATACCGTAATTATCAAATAGACTAAAAGTAAACTAGATACCTACAATTATACCAAAAATAATTTTGCTTAAGTAAAAAGTTAATATTCAAAGGCACATTAAATAACTGTAATATTTATATAGGAATACATGAATGAACAGTTTTTATCATATATATATATATATATTACAAAAATAAATTCTACATTATTGTTGTTTATAATATTATTGTATTTCTTTGAAAGTTCAAAAATATAAGGATAATTTTTGTCCTCTAACTGATTACTTTTGGTGGTAATTTTGTTAACTCACGGCTTTTCTACCTCGTAAATTCATATAGGAGTTAATTTTCCATCTAAAAGCTGTACAATTAGATTCGCTGTTATCCATTGATTAAAACGCTTCGATTAGAATTAAATATTTGAATTTCCCCATGGTTAATTAATTATTAAAGTAAGGTTATTGATAGATTTTAAAAAATGCCGTGACCCACATGGTCAATAAACTGAAATAAGTTTATCAGTCAGCGTGTTTTAAAAGTTAAAACTACCAAACTATACTAGCATTTTGCACAAGTTGTGCAACTGGCAAAAATAAGATTATGATGTATATTTTAGTTCTCAAAATAAATACTCGTCTTCTGTATATTTCGATAAATGTAAAATAATTTATTTTACAAATAAATAATAACATTTCAACATTTGTAAATTCAATGTATTTAAATTTTATCATAAAATGTGATTTTTCATTATAATAAAAGTATTGTAGGTACTTATTGTTTTTTTGGGTACTTTTAAGACGATTTAAAATAGACCTAACAATTTTTCACCAAATCTTTTGTCTTTATTTTGTACTGTTTTTTTAAATTTCTTTTAAAAATATTGAAAATTCTTCTTCTAAATATTTATCAATATTGTTTATTATTTTTATGTATAAATATATGCATTTTGCTTATTTATTAGTTATTTATATTATTAAACATGGTGATAACTATATGTCTACAAAAGTGACCTATAACACGTCAAAACGTCATATGGATATTATACGTGTTTAAAGCTATTGTTCATAATCAATACTTTTTACTCCAATTTTTCAAATCATTAATTATAAATAACTATCACGAGTTTAAATAACTGAAGTAAAATCTTCTATACTATACTGTAGGTATATTATTCTGCCATATTATTGCTTTTAATGTGCATTGTATTTAAATAACACATTTTTTATTTATCTGAAACGATACGATTCTACTATACACATAATATAAGTATTTACTTTTTTATCCATGTTCATGCTACCACCATATTTTTATATTTTCAAAAAGACGTCATCAAAAATTCCTGACCGTGACATCCTAGAATACATTAAATAAAATATTAACGACTTCCAAGTTCCATTATGTTATATACCCTCGTGTAAACAAAATTCTAAAGAAATCATTCAAATAACAAAAACGCTCGTGTGTGCGCGCAATGCATGTATGTAGGTACTTCGCTTCTCTGTTTCACATATTTAATACATAATGGGTTTTAAACTTATAAAGACTTATTGTTGACTATTGTATTATAGAGTTGTAATAATATCTACTCATTAAACATGGTGATTAAAATCGATTAATGATTATTGATTATATTTCACACTACTTAACTACTGTTAACGAACTGGACAAATTGATATATTATTTTATACATTTAAAGGCTATTATGTGTTTTAAAAACTTTTTTTAATACCCAATATCACATACATCTTTTAAACTATAAAGATCATATAGGTACATAATACTACTATAATAAAGAGTTTTATTTTTTAACGCCAAAAAATCATTATTAACTATAAGAACGTTTAATTTAGTCACAAAAAAAACTATCAACACGATTTCGTTAAAAATAATATTCTAATATAAATAAATGCAGGAAATAAATTGTATGTTTATAAATAAAAATGATGGCATCTACAATTAAATTGTACATTTTAACACTAAGGATGTTCTTGTTTCAGTGACATATACGTTATTTCGTAGTTGACATGCTTCATGTTCATGAACACATGTCAAATCTTTGTATTTGAATAGATACTAGGTATATCAGTATATGGTTATTTTAAAGAGATATACAAATAAGTATAAAAGCAACAATGAATCAAACTGTTTATCTAACTGTATAAATCATAGTTGCATTGTTAATACATTTTTTACAAAAATTGTATAAACACTAAGTGTTTGCATTTTGAAATAACATAAAAAATATATAATATTATTAAAATAATGATATAATTTTGCTTAGTATATATATATATATATATTTTAAACTATTGGTTCTAAATAATATAATAATAATATTATATTCATAAATTCACCGTTTCACTCAAAATCTAAAAAAATATATTAATCTAACAAGCATTTTTTTCAATTTTTAATAAAAATATAAAGTATACAACTTATACAAGTAATAATACTTATACGAGTAGTTCAGTAGTATACTATAAAGTATAAAGTATCTCTGTGTAGTGCCAATAGAGTAATGTGTCCCTTACCTCGGTTTTTTAAGTATTATGTTTAGTGTACAATAGAAATACCTAAGATTATTTAAATAATACAATACGAATTTATGAAAAATACCTAATTTTTTTTATTTAATTTTGTCGCTAAAGGTGTAATTTAAAAATATTTGTTTGTTATCTCCTCACCTATAAAACTGTAAAAAATTTAACATCCAATCACCAGGCAACATTATGTCTACCCTCTTATTTAAGCTAAAATTTCGTTATTTATGATCGGTATTTCTCTGTACTTTGAATCTTATAATAATATGTAGGTTAGTCTAGTGTAGTGGTTTTTAAACTTTTTATGTCTACGGCTCCTTTTTATTTTGAAATCACATATACGTCTCCCATATGAATAACGATCATATTAATAAAAA
The DNA here is from genome assembly GCA_009835225.1 of Aphis craccivora. NCBI lineage: Eukaryota > Metazoa > Arthropoda > Insecta > Hemiptera > Aphididae > Aphis > Aphis craccivora. The sequence goes on from VUJU01001701.1 coordinate 35,756, forward strand.
TTAAAATAAACAAATCAACATCATTCAATCTACCTTTATTTAATAACGGCATAAACATATAATTACTCTTTTTTTTCATTACTCTAAATAGTCTAAATCGAAAAAAACATAAATGGTCTTATTTATGATTATCGCCGGCCGATCTGTCTTACACACACGCACGCGTACATGTATAGGGCACACGGAATTACACGGCGAAAAAAAGATAACAAAAACTTGCTTTTCATAGATCAAAACTCGTAATGGAATGTGATATTCATGTGAAAAATATATTACAATTTTATTTTTAGTTTCTACTGCGAACGCAGTTCCCTTGATAATAACCGACGACGCCTCTGGGACGCACAGGTTTAAAACCACTGCTCTAGTATATCCACGTGGATCTAAATACAGAAAAAGTGTTATAATTTTATAATTGTATTTTATTATATTGTAAAGGTAATCATGTTAGTATGTTTTCGAATTGTAAATATATTTTGTATGCAATTTCAAATACGTACCTATCTTACAAACGTCATTAACTACTTTTAAAATATAGCTGAAAATTGATTATAATGAGTCATTTCCCGTAATATTTTAATTCTGGCATTACATTTATATAATTAAAACATATTATCGTTAAAACTGATAAAATGCGTGTAATTTAAGAATGTTAATGAAATTGTGTAATTTTTGTTGTTTTTATTCGTGTGTAGTGTGTACATATAAAATAATAATTATTAACTCATAGCCTATAAGTATTTGCATACAATAAATGTATGATTTACAATATTTTTTAATGTTCTATAAGAAATAATATTATAATAAGACAGACGGTCACCAGGTGACAGGTTGATACATTTTATGCGATATGGTAGTAACAGATTTTCTAAATCCTACAGTAATTTTGTTTTAATTTAATCTACTTGTCACATATTATTATGAATCAAATAAAACAAACGATAAACATGCAAATTGTTTATTAAAAAAAACAAAAGCACAATAAAGTCAAAACAAATGTATAACAAACTTCTCGGTCACTCACATCTCACTTGTCAACCGTTATACATAATTAGTTGTTGGTACTATTACTAAACTATGTAGGTATTAAATTCGATTATTTTCTGGCAATTATTTATGTTCGTGACAAGTGTCAAAATTAGAATTACAATTGGTTTTATTACGATACCTAGTTCGTATCGTATTATAAGTATAACATCTTATACTATAAAATTGTAATTATGACATAGGTAATAAAAATAACTACTAGGTAAAGGTTTAAAAAAGGACGGGATCCATTTCGTTCAGATATCTACCCATTTTGAAAAAATTTTAGTCATTTTAAAATTAAGTTAGTAATGGTTTTTAAATAATACAATATATCTTTATTTTTTACTAACATTTTTGTAAAAAGACATCGCAAAAGATTTAAAAATACATATCCAATTAAACATTATCACAGTAATAACTTATAATAAAAATTAAAAATAATTTTATTATTGTCCACTAAAAACAAAACACACAAAAAAAAAAAATGAAGAAAAGACAAGAATACAACGAAAAACGTATCATTTTATCTAGCAAAACTACGAGGTATGAGTTTGTAAAAAGTAGTTGTAGAAATTTAAAAAAATAATAATTTGTTTTTGTGATGACTTTTTACAAAAATGTTATTAAAAAATAAAGATATATTATATTATTTAATAACCCCATTGCCAACTTAAATTTAAAACAACTAAAATGGCTTTGGCCTTTGATCAAAACAGGAAAGGTTGATTTTGAGCTAAACGGATCGCGCCTTTAAAAAACCGGGTAAGTCGGGCCTGTTAGGTTTGCTTATTAGGGACGCCATTGTGATCTCAAATCTAGAAACAAAGTACACTACTGTGGTATATTGATAAATAAAATTGATATACTGATATTCAAAATGTATTAAATATATTTATACTAATAATTTCTAATAATTTCAATCATAGGCACAGTAATTAATTACTATACACTTTACAGCATGTAATAAAATAAGTTGTTGAACATTTCTTTATGAAGTTTAATTGAAATATCCTTTTAGCACATAGCAAATATATTTCTACATATGATTAGTAACAAATTAATTACAATAACTTTTAATAGTTAATATAGCCTGTATTATTAAATGCAATCATCCATCGATGACAAAATTAAGATAATTGACCCGTTAATTAAACTGTACGTCTGTAAAATGCTTAATAGCTATAACTAATAATATATTTGTAGAGAAACTATACGCACTTGTTTTTTAATAATAACAATAATAATAAGTTATATTTTGTACAAATTAAAATATTGTTAACATTAAGTATAACACAGTTACTTATGTACCCAAACTTGTAAGCCAATCACGTGTAAGATGTGTTTAATTAAAATAATATTTTGTTATATACTCGTACGTTTTGAAAAATCTTGTCCGGTCAATACTAATCACCAAATATTTATGAAAACCATATAAATATTTATGAAAATAAGTCATCTATTAAATACTAATATATTATGAGGTCCGAATACGCTATATATATATAAATCAATAGCATTAAAAAGTTGTTAAAGTCTAGTCACCTTTAGTCAGCTACGATTGTACTGACCTGGATGTATTTAACATACAGAAACATAACATGGGCCTGTTACTGAAATTGATATAAATTAAAATAGTTAAAAATTTTAAATTTATCAAAATATATGCATATTTACTTTATAAATAATTTTATAATGTGCGCGAATCAGTATAAATTATATATATTATTAAATATAAAATATTTTAGATTCCAAGCGGAGAGAGTGAGTTATCGATTTTACAATTATGCGTCTTTTCTTTCAATAATTAAACACGGATGGTATAGTGTGGCATAACACGTTTTATAAAGAGGGGTTGAACGAGTAGTTTTCGAGGAAATAATAGAAAGAGAACCGTGGAAGTAATGTAAGTACCTACCACTCGTTGTCGATTTTAATAAAACCAGAAAAACCTTATCCCCTATGTCTAAAAATCTGTATTTAACGCGTATTATGACGTATGGTAGAATATATCTATAAAGGCAACGTGTAGTATGGTTTATAGCTTTATAAGTTATAACTATTATATATCAATACAATATTTTTAAATAATTATATTTATATAAGAATAAATATTCTTTGAATTAAAAACCATACCTACAAAGTCACAAAAAGTAATAATGATAAAATTAATAACTATAAAATAATTATAATAATATTATATTATATAATTATAAAAAATTATAGTTCATAATTCCTACCCTAATTGACCAATTTAAAAATATTTTATTATAAAACACTGAAAAGTAATCACAATTTTTAATTACTTAGTTTTAAACAATTTACTAATGGCAAATAATTATTCTTGTATAGTATATATTTATCACAATCAGTAATTACTGAATTCCAAATTTTTAAAAAATAAAAATTTTATTAAAAGCAAATAACTCAAACTACGAACTAAGATTATACTTATTTCATACTTTCATAGTTTAAACTTTAAAATATATACATGGATATAAATAAATAATTATACTTCAAACAAGTTGATTTCCTTGTATATATTTTGAATACAACTTAAGTCAATAAATTATCAAAATTTAAGTTACAGAAAACAGAATGTATATCTTATAAACAGTTCTGCTTAAAATAGGTGATGTGTCTCGCTGTTATTAAGATTTTCTAGCAGAGAAATTCACAAAAAAACTTGTACAAAATATAATATTAAAACATGTGTTTGGTATACAATCGATGTATTATTTATTGTAGTGAAGTGACTGCAAGTCGAAAGAAACGTTTTTTGCTTTTTTTAACTCCCCTTTCTCCCGGCGTTTTCAGAAAAAATACTATTACTATTAGTAAAAGCGATAATACTTTTTCTAATAAGTACCTAGAACTTAAAAGTTTTCTCGGAGCATACGTTCAACACAACGGTTGGCAATTTATACAACAGTGGATCTAAGAGAAATACATAATGATACGCTTGCATAGTCGCCACGGAATAAGTGAATCGAACACAGTGAAATGCCAAAGACGGATAATAGTCGTGTCACACAAGTGTGCTGATATAGGTTATAGGTTTTTATAGCATTTCTCTTCTTAAAGATTGGCGTATTATAACATAACTTTATTGAACAGTGGGAAAGTACAGTTCACCCGAGAGAGCAGGGTTGTCAGCCCCTTGTCTCCCTCTTGAGCTCACCAGATCACATCAGCAATTCTATCGGTTCCCCAGACACGAAATCGTTTTTTTTATTTTCTAAAGGTCACGGCGTGGATTTAGGCCAGCATATTGTAATACGTAATATGTATTTATAACAATAATATATTTTTCGTGGACGGGCACCACGGACATTGACCATATGCTATAAAACAATATATTACCGAACAGTAACCGTCGACGACAAGTCGAAATCATATACGCTCTGAATTCGATACTTACGACAAAGCCACAGAGGGGTATGACTTACGGGGGTGGGTCAACGACAGTCATATTTTCCACGACACGTGTTTCGGACACGTATATAAGGTCGATGGATATCAGACGCATATTGCATGTTTTTAAGACCATATATATTATAAACCTTAACGATTTTATACGAAATACGAGATCGCATATAGTATATCAACGATTATATTATTATCATCGTCGTTGTTACACAATGTTACTATATATAATAACGCGTCATCGATAGTCGTACTCGACAGTTAAACCGTGACAAATACTATGGAATTTCGGAAAGATTTTCGTGTTTTCCAGAACACTAGAACACTAAATAAATACCACACCTCCCGCCGAGGAGACCGGTCACACAGAGTCGGGTAGAAGGTAGCAGGTACGAGTAAGTATATAATATTATTTTATATTATGAAATATTTTATAATAAAACGCATTATTTATCGTATAACATAATAAGCAATCACGCCAATAGCATAACATATTACGCGCCATACGGGCTGCAGTCGGAGCACAGCCGAGCGGTAATTTACCTGTTCCGCGGGTGTGCGTGTGCCCGAGCGCCGAGCAGCCGGTCGGCCTGCACTGCCACTGCCACTGCAGACGGTGCCACTGCCGCCGCCACCACCGTCGTCTTCGTCGCCGCTGCTGCCACTACTGCTGCCGCCGCCGCCGCCGACGCCGCCGACTCAGCGGTCGCCGTTGCCGTGGCCGTGTGCGTGTGGTGCGCGTCCACCCGGGGTCGTTTTTCACGTCAGACCTCTGCAGCACAGACTGCAGCAGCTGTCGGTCCGTCCACGCCGGTTGCCGCCGTACGACATGGCTGCGGTCGTGTCGGAGGACAATTTACGGGGTTAACGGGCGGCGACGCGAAACGCACACTGTGCGTGTGGTGTGGCTACAGTGTGTGGCCAGGCCGTATAGTAAAGTTATCGTGCGGGTGGCGCCGCGCTGCCAACGCCACGAAACGCCGCGCGGACCCGCTACACCGCCACCCACCACCCGCCGACGCCGAGGCACCCACCCACGCGGCACTTCAGCCCCCCGGATCGATGGGGTTCCGCGGTCGTCACGCTAGAGTTCGCGTCGCACGTTCCCCGTCCTCACCTCGCCCGCACTCGATGCGGACCTCGCCGTACGTACAACGACGCCTCACGCGCCGCGGCTGTCCGGCCATCCAGCCGCCGTCGTCACCACGTCCGCCACCGCATCGTCCAGTGTGGCCAACTGCGCGGTGCGGCCACACGGCCACACGGTATAAAATATTATCGTGTCTCGGCGTTATTATTATTATTGTTAGTCGTCGCAGCAGTATAATAATATATATACACACATTGTGTGGCGCGCCATTTGGCAAACATCTGACGACGGCGGCCGTGTGCTCTTGGCAGCATCTCGCGGATGCAGTGATGCCCGCCGACCCTTTTTGTCGCGACAATTTTTTTAAATTTCTTTTGGATCTGCCGATTGGCAAAACACATAAATATTATTTTTTTTTTCTTTATTATGTACACGATTAATGCGATAATATTATTCCGAAATACGACTTTCTGCAGTAGGTACCTTCAGGAATCGTTAGTCGTATAACATGGTCGTGGTATACGAAGTGCACTAAACTGCATTTATAAAATTATAAATTGTCGATTTGAGGAAACTATATATAGTCGGGTGTATGGTATCAAATCTCTATATCCAATAAACAGTAGCCATCGTCATATATATTATTACACTAGTTGTATATTTATAATATCATCTATTTAATATTTTGATGGTTTGCATACGCGGTGAAGCATTATTATCAATGTGGCTCACCGACGGTAAACGTGGATTTAGAGTTGTATTGCACAGCTTTGACAATATAATAATATTGTACTGTATATAATATAATCTATTGCGCATTCGATAAGATATTATTCTTGGAAAATCTTGGCGTTTCTAAAATCGTATGCGATCGCTGTTGTTTTTCGCAATTTCATCAAAATCATTGAGAAAATTGAAAAACGACTTGTTCGATACACCACCTGTGTTCGGAGTTTCAGCTATAGGTAGACACGGTGCGTGTTTAAGGTTTCCTACCACCCTCAAATGTATATTAAACGGAAAAATGGCAATCATGCGTTGTACTATTATAGTAAAACAATATAGGTCTCCGCCCACACTGCGCTCTGCAATACTTTAGAGTTCCCCAGTCGATGTAGATACCGAGAAATATAATTTTGACATTATTTTTCATCTTGACAGTGGTTTATATTATTATTTTAGATTCAAATTTAGAACTCTGATATATATTACATGATACTTACAGTATGCTAATGAATAATCATATATCTAGGCATTTAATAAATATACACATAGGTTATAATATAAAAAGGTCAAGTTTTTGTTTTTAATTTGAACTCGTGTTAGTTATTGATACCTATGTATTTATAGCATTAGGCACAACGAGATAATTTTATAACTATGATAACTGATAATTATTAGTTTTTTTTACTCTTAATATTATTTGTGTAGCTAGTTTAAATTTTAAGCTTTATAATGTAGTCTAAAATAATAATATGTATCTCTTGATTTACTGTTTGTAATTCTCGTTTGATATTATTGTTATTTTATTAAGTAAAAACTGAGTAAGTGGATACCGCTCTGCTGTACATTAGATGCCGTATGGATCATTATTATATATTATAGCAGTCTTAAATTTGAATCCAATGATAGGTATTATTGTATGCGAAAAACGATTCTGAACGAAGATGATTTATCAGTCATATCATTTCGAATGATTGGTGAAAAAAGTGGTTTATGTTTTAATGGGCTAAATACATCAACATTTAAGATCTTTTATAATTATTGTAATCTAAGCCTTGTATTGAATTTTCAACTCTTAGCTACTTATACAACAATTTTTATGAATTATACCTAAAAGAAAAATTGAAAATATTGTCTCTATAAATATCTCAAAAAAAGTCAAAATATTTTGAAAATTAAATCATGTAAAGAAAATGCTAATCTAAATAACTGGTGAAATTTTCAAGTATCTACGGCTTATACTTTTTGAATAATAACAAATATTTAAAATCGTTATTATAACTATAAACGCTCATAAAAAAAAATTGTAACTAACAATTTTTAATTTTTTTTAGCTACAATAAGAACAACTCATAAAGAACCTTGTACTAAATTTTCAAAATTTTTTGGTCATCCAAAATTTTTTTATCGACACTTCAAAAAAAAATTCTCATAAAAATTGAAAATTTCAGTGGTCTATTAATAACTCAAAAAATTCAAAATTTTTTGAAAATTTAACAGTATATCGACAACACTGACATAAACATTTGGTGAAAATTTCAAGTATTTACAGTGATTAGTTTTTGAATTACAACCATATAAAAAAAATCGATTTGGTCGAAAACTGGTTTTGCGTACAAATTCCCGTTTTCCGTCATTTTTTTTTTTTTTTGTTTTTCTCGATTTTTTTGAAAACTGTTGGAAAATGTTTACTTTTGACCTCTATAATGCACCAAGGATATTCACTTTTCCATCGGAAACCACACCCGAAGTTTGAAATTGGAGCATTATTTCGACTAGTTATGCTGTACACAGACACATAAAAAAAAACACACACACATCATTATAAAATCAATACATTCATCACTTCGTTCAGAATCTAAAATCATAAAACTACCACAGAAGATTTGGATTGATTTATATGGTTAAATTTATAAATAGGTTAATTTTAAGTAATTATATTAAGTATTAGTGAATAAGCCTCGTGCATAACAAACGAATTGTTAATGTTTAAAAGAACGCGATACTTGATTGATCGAGATTATATAATATAAAGTTATATCCAAGTAGTAGCTCTGTATTACTCTATCATATTAGACGCATAGCCCATATGTTTCAAAAAAAGTTTAACATAAACCACCAACAGGGTAATGCTATATAATATATGGTAAGTTAAATGGTTATTGCAGGTACGCCAGCAGAAATGTAACTCAAGGGGGGGGGGCAAACAAATTGCAAGTACCTAAATACTTACGGGAAGATTTACCGCTACATCTTTCATCAACTCATACTTTGTAATAGTATCATTATAATATATTTTTTAAATCAAAACTAATTTAAGTTGATATAAAATTACACTATTAGTTCTAATATTTAAAAGCAAAAACATAATAAAGTTTTAACAAAAAACAACTTTATTTGATTGAATTTACATATTACTTCATATTTTATTATTTTATTTAAAGAGTAATGACAATCTCATTTTGTTTGAAGCAAATAAATTAATTGAATCTTCAATTTGTGGATTAAAAAATTTTTAGGAATTTTTTCTTAAGATGTGAATCCATATTTGCATTATTATTATTATTTTAACTTAAATATTGGTTACTTTGTAAATTGTTAATTTATAATCGTGAATTATGCTTTCCAAGTATTTTGATTTTATTATTATGTTTTTCATACACCATTCATATAATATAATTATATATATTTTAATTAATTAATTTAACATTATAATAATATATTATTATTATTATTCATTATTAGGGAATATGTGAGATCGACTATTTTTAATTACTTTGATTTATCCGCGCCAACAGGGAAGCTGTAGGAACCAGACTAAAGTCACTTAGTGAATGAAAATAATCGTATTGTTTTTTTTTTTTTTTACAATTAAATACCTCCAATATGACTTGTTAGATAGGTACACGGATTGTCGAATAGTCGCTAAATACCCAAGACCAGCTTTATGTAAAAAACTTCCAATTGTATAACTGACACGAAAAATCTCAGGGGGGCAATGGTCCCCACTGGCCCCCCTTCCGGGCGTTCCTGGGTTATTGACTATTGTCTCATTGAACTTTGAATAATAATTTTTGTGTATTTGTTGAAATAAAAGTATTAATATTTATATTTTTTCTAGGTACACCTATTTGTTAATATATTTTTCACAGCGTCATCGAAATTCGTCCCAAGTCATGCTGCAAAATTATAAATTTCATAAATATACTCACTATCAAAATTATGCACTGATTTATATAATGTCATATATTGTATACACTCTTGTATACATTATACCAAACTTTATAGACGTACCAACAATTATTTTCTTGGAGTTTAGAATAAGCCATTATCTAATACAAGCCCATGGTACCAAACCACCATCATCAATTAAAAACATGTGATGCAGTTATAGTACACCAACACTAGGACATAGAGTTCAGAGTCACTGCTTGTTCAGTCTTTTTTATTTATCTAATTTATACATATAAGTAAACTATGTATGTATCTATGCAGCATGGACACATAATTAGGTAGGTATGTTAGCAAACCATTGCACAATTTTTTTCAGCTGATGTCATATGCCAAGTTTCATAAGAAATCTATTGATATTATTATCAGTTGTGTTTAATAAGCCACCATAACTCGTACTTGCTGACATTAGTTAATTATTTTTAAAAATAGCGACGAGTATATCTTACTTGCATTTTTTTTTCATTTAAAAATGCTGTAATTATATTTTGTTTTGAAGGCACATGAAAAAATTCCTCCAACCACTTATACGTGTATTATATAAAAACATATTACAATATTATCTATCTTATATTAATTATTTATAATAAAAAAGCAGTCATTTGATATTGCAGTTTCACTTATCAGCTATCACACACACACACAAACACACACACACACCAAACTGTCTTAATTTTTGTTCTAGGTTCTAGCATTAAATAGGTATATTTAGTTTATTATAACCTTGTATTTTTCCTAAAACTGTGATGTAGCAAAAATTAAATAACTAAAATAATAATGGAGTTTTATTAAAAATAAAAATAAAAAATACAAATATCATTATTATTGCTACATATTTATCCTATATAGGTATTAGGTATTTTTTTATTTTTATGATAATTGCAGTGAACGCACCTAATACTAGTTATTATAATAATATCAACATTTATAAAAAACAAAATGAGGGTAAATAACTTTTGTAGGCCGCGGTTGTTAATTAAAATTGTATAATGTGTATGAATTTATATAACAATCAATAATTTTCTGAGAAGTATACACAATGAAATTTAGTGAGTGGTAAGTCATTAAAGCGATCGCCTCGATCGGGACTTGAATGGGTGTTTATGTACATACGTCATGTGTGTCAATAATTATTAATTACAAATATCGTAAATTGTTATCATATTATTATATTAATAGAAAACGTATTTGTTATAAATATTACCAACTCAATCATGATTATGTTTCTTGATAAAAACAATTTCATTTTTGTTTGTTAAATAAATATTTTCTATTTCATTAATTTATTTCCGTTTATTATATAGAACTATAGAATATATTTTCACTACCCTTTAAAAATTTACACTTGTTAATGTTCTAAATTTTTATTTTTGAATGTATATTTTCCTATTATGGTTGCGACTAATTTATATTAATCATTGGTTGATGATATGAATTTAAATTTTAAACTAGTAATTATTTACGTTGAAAATACAGGAAGTTAGCTAGCATGTTCGACTTAGATTGTTCATAATTTCGTAAAATAATATAACGGGACTAAAAAAGTTAATTACTCAAAAATTTAATTGAAAATGAAGGTTCTTTAAAAATTTGAACTGTAAAATGTATTCTGTGTTTTATAGATGAGAAGTATTTTATATATACAAGTAGGTATATATTATGGTATTCGGTTTTGGTATGTTCGATGTTTAAAATTTCCAAATCACTCCAATAATATATCTTGGTCCAAAGCCAATTTTAATGCGTCGCATTGTCGCGTTAAGGAAAACGATCGGTTTACATCTACGCAGTTAAATGTACAGAAAATATTATTTACTACATTTGTTTGAGTAAAAAACGAATCCTCATGCCCTTAACACAAAAATATGATAAACAAAAAAATTAAAAATATGTACCTAACTTTAAATTTAATTTTTTATTAATATAACTTAATGATTTAATTAAATACTTAAACTTAAAAAACTTAAAAAGTTATTAAATATTATTGTATATTTCCTATGTACATCTACTTATATAGTACATATTAATATATTTACTCTGTATATTTATGAGCAATATACTAATATAATATCGTAGGTATTAAAATGCTATAAAATGTACGGTATATAGTATAAACAATTGCATTTATTGTCAATATAAATTGAAAATTAAATAATGAAATACTATTTTTAATATATTTGTTTATTATTCAGAAAAAATATAACTTACCTACTATTTAATTCAAACATAAAGTATTTGTACGTAAAAAACGTATGCATATTTGCATATTAATATGCATATTTAGCGTAAAAAAAATATGCTTATATAGTTCTATATACTAAGTTATTAGTAGAGGTACTTATTTTCATTTATATTAAGTTTACAGTTTACTAACACTCCAATATGATATCACAGTAGATGACTTAGTAGTAAGTAATTATTTATTAGTATGGTAAATTCGAAATTTAACATAATAACATTGAATATCCTTGCCTAGAAGTATTTCATACATTTATTTTATTACTTTTAATTGTACCATAATATCAATTTAAATTATAGAGTGAAACAGTTTATGCTACATTGAATTACTTGGTTTGTGACTAAGTAACTATTTTGTGTAATAAATGTTAGCGAAATCCAAGCATAGTTCTGAGTTTATTACTAAATATTTTTAACATTTTTATTAGTTACCTACTTGTTTCAAATCTAACTAAGCTCCATCTTGCACTTATTTACATAGATATGAGGTAAGATTGATATCTTCTTATAGGCCATAGTCTTTATATAGTTGTAAAGATTGGTGATAGCCTTGAACAAAGTTTTATGCAATTTGATGTTTTTGAAACGTAATATATTTACGATTTACTGCAAATCTGAAATTATTGTGAAACTACAACCCATAAGCATTAGCATAATAATTTTTATGTCAGGATACAAACATCGGATAATTTAATTGATTGGACATGGTGTAACAACTCGCACTATATATACCCAGATTCGATGTGAAGTGTACATTGACGATGCTGGTATGGGTCGCTAACCCGCAGCCGAGATTTGGAAATCAGAGCATGCGGGATTTTGTATATAGAAAAATAAAGAAGTTGGAAAAGGAAAAAAAACATAATTATATGGGGATTGATTTTTTAATGTTTATTAATTAGATACTGGAAAAAAGAATAAAATTGAATTTATGGCCAGGAAAAGCCATACAGCATAAAAACTTTGCCGCAACTAAAGGTCACCGAACGAAACAAATACAGGCAAATGAAATGTTATAAATTATAATAATATGAAATTGGACTGTGTGCCAATTTAAGCACGGCTCCGATGATCGGTTACCGGCGTATATAAAAAAAAAATAAGTAATGTGTATGTAAATATAATAAGTGATATATGTATTATTAATAATAATGGTAAATTACCGGCCAAGGTGTGGGTATATGTAAATACCAATAATAACATTATATTACCATTTTTGTAGATACCGTCGAGCGTCGTCCCAGAGACGCACTCGGTGATTTTATTATTGTACTACTCAGGCATGTTGCCCGGTGGAGCGAAGGAAATATAGTAAAGAAAGATGTAACTAGCCGTGGCCAGGCGGGTTATATACCGGACAGCATTATATACGAGTTACATAAGTTTGATAATAATAATATGTTTGGCCGGTGTACTTTATATTACTATATGCCTTTAATGAGTTGTTAATTAGAGCAGTGTCGGCTGGTCAAATCCAAACCACGGGTACTAGGCATTTGTGACGGTGTGTGTGTGTCTCGGAGTCGCCTTTGAGCGGAGGCAAAGGAGACCGTGGGACGGAAAGCTCTATCGCATAATGGTTTATAGTAAATACTGATACAAGAATTCTAATCGTTACAATGGGCTACTGATTTTAGATATCACGATATATTAAAATATTATCAAAACTTAAAAAAACTATACAGTGATAATTAATATTCCTCAAAAAATTATCGCAATCTTTCAAATTATGCCAGTTGTAGTTGAAAATATTTTCGATATTCCACTTTTATAACATAATTTACAAAGAACTCGTTAAAAAACAGAACGTCCCTCAATATCTTTTTTTAATAGAACTTGAAATTCCTAAGATCTACTCACTAATACTAAAAATGAACCAAAATTGTTAACATTTGTCAGTGATCAAGTTGAAGAACTTAAAGATTGTTTATAAATATTTTTTTCTGAAGAAAATATGAAACTGATAGAAAATGTATATAATGATTTGTTGATGGAACTATATATTTTTCTAGTTTCCACCGAAAAAAATACAAGATATTATTGTTATACAATGCTACTTTAAAAATAAAATAAAATAATGCGATATATTGAACCTATAGGACTATTATTTATTATCATAGATTTCAAGCATAGTATATTGTACCTAATCGATATCAAAAACATATTTCCAAATATCAAACGATGTGTATGTTCAATGTTCAAGTCTTATTTTTTCACTTGATGTTTTTGAAGAAAAATTTTAAAAATGGCTGCTGAAAAACAGATAAAAGTTGCTACAAGTAAAAAAATATATATCAGGTCACCCTTTGCTTGTGAATACGTGAATCTTTCTATTTTTAATATTATATGAATGTCAGAACTTCTTTATATTTGCTAATTGCTAACCCAACCGTGCTCATTCGTCTACAAAGAAATAATTATTTGTCCCATTCAATAGGTACTTACATAATAAAATGTTTACTATTTATTTTATTATATGAATAGTTACTTTAATCTTTGCTGCGATCATAAAATTGGGATAGGCCGTATGATCAGGGGTGGACTGGGACACATCGGCCTACTATTCTGAAAAAAAAATCGGCTCCTAGCGTAACCATAATCATAATCAACCTAGCGTACAAAAACATTTTACCTCTTCATATTTTTTAGTTTTAAAATTTATCAATAAAATAAAATATTTTTATACTTTTGGATACTGTGGTTTAAGTTTAATTCTTCTTTTTACTGATGTTATCAAAAATAATTTATAAAAAGAGGTTTTAGATCATTGTTTAATAATATAAATTTAAACAATGAAACATTGTTTATATAAATAAAAAAAAAATATTTGCAAACGAACTAACAAATTATATTTAACTTAACAGTTCATATTATATAAAATATATCTGTATAGCATCTATAACAATTAGAAAACAAATTCAAAAAGCAACTATT
>VUJU01001702.1:0-15193 GCA_009835225.1 Aphis craccivora
AAAACACACATCATTGTAAAATCAATACATTCTTCACTCCGTTCAGAATCTAAAACACACATCATTGTAAAATCAATACATTCTTCACTCCGTTCAGAATCTAAAATGAAATTATTGATTTTAAAATTGTTGAATAAATAGTTTTAAAAAAGTAATAAAATAAAGTAGATAACTCTGATATACAGTATGTGTTTGTGTAATTCACTAATATGTATATATTATACACTTATATCACAGGCTACAGTTCGAATACTTACATCATTCTTGAATAGGTAAGTTGTAAGTTACTAAAGGTACATATGTAATAAATTTGAATTCAATTATAAATCATTGCGCGTATATGAAAAACGATTGTCAATGCAGACATCAGTCTGTATAGTGTAGGTATATTATAATATAAGTATAATATATTATGATTTAAATACATATTGCTATTAAAGTACCTATCTTATTTATTTATATATAATAAATATAATTATATAAATATAAATAATAATATATATTAGTTCCATTAATCCATATTTTCATGAATTTGACGAATTCTTTATAAACATTTAAAGTTTAAACGCAAGTAATAAATTTTTTTTCAATTATATGTACTTTCGATATTTTTTAACAAATAAGAAAAACGTACGATAAACTGTGTATTAAATTAAAATTCTTTTAAAATTTTTTTATCATAAAACAATTTAAATAATTGGTAATTTTGTCGAATTTCATCTAATTCTAAATTTAAATAGTTTACAAAAAAAAATCAAATATATGTATTTCATAGATTTGTTGGTTCTAGTATCAATTTATTATATTGAGAAACCTTGTAATGAAATTTCAAGCCTTGCCTATAAAAACAAATTAAACACTTTATAAATATTTAATTACAAAACAATGTTGATCATCCTCATAAATAGCTCAGAAAGATTAAAAATATGTTGAAAATTATACCGTGTATAATATAAACATTTGTTGAAAATTCTAAGTATCCACGTTTATTCATTTTGAATCAAAACAACATAACAAAAAAAAAAATATTTGAAGACAAATCGACAATAGTTATTGCAGATTGAATTTACTAAGTCTTAAAATTTGCATTTCAAATACTCACAAATGGTTAATTTGATTTTCTGGTAGAAACTTTTTTTTTATCGAAAAACTTTAAGAACTTTCAACCTTATATTACATCTTCAAATCCCATTAGTATGAGTTTTTAACTAAAAAATAAATGCCTAATTTTTGCGGTTTTTATAGACAAACTTTGTTAAAATTTTCACTTCAAACGTTTATGAGAATTTTTTTTGTAGATCTACGCTCAATTCTTTCTTAAATTTATATTCATATAAATAATATTTAATAGTATTTATATTTATATTTTATATATTTTATGAGAAACCTTGTGTTAATTTTTTAAAGTTTACCAAACACAATGGTTTTTATCGACAATTAAAAAAAAATCTTAATAAAAAATTGAAAATTTTAATATTATTTACAATAAAATAGCTCCAAATGATTAAAACATTTCGACCTTTCAACTTTTTATTATTAATCAGCAGTCAGGAGTGTATTATTGTTTGTTAATAGCTTATTATTAAATTATCTATTCAATTGTTATAATAATTGTTGATACCCAACTTAGTAGGTATTGAATTTATATATTTGTATTTTTTTTTTAACTTTTACTCAGATAGTGTCGTAGGTACGTGTACCGTCGTGGTGAAATGTTACTCGTCACTGATATACATTTACAATCGTCGCGGATTATGATTAAAGATCATTGGACCATTACTGATAAAACTAAATTTGAACTTTCAAACATTAATGTACAATATATAGTTAAATGAAAAATACTCTGTTATATTCATTTGAATTTATAGTCGTATGCATACAAAAAATATCTTTTAATTTTTGTACGAAATACCTATATATATATACCTACTACCTAATATAAATAATAAATATAATATGTTACTGTAAAGTATACGGAAATCAGGTAATATACATAACATAACCCCAGTGGCGTAGATACGGTTTTTTCTGGGGGGGGGGGGTGTTTTATATTATATTTATGATAAAAATTACGAGATATTACTACTTCGTTTTTATTTTGTTCTAACCATTATATAAAATATTTTGGTTTTTTTTTGGGGGGGGGAGTAGAAACCCTCTACACCACCCCCGTAAATACGTCATTGCATTACCCATTACCCGGGTAATGTGAACACTATCCATGCCCATGGGATAAAGTAAAAATATTATTTGTAAATAACATTTATTTTGTACATTAACCGGGTAATGCATACATAATATACCTTTGAATGGGTTAAGCGTTTTGATAAAATAAAATATCTATTGTAATACAGTTGAAGTCAAACTACCAGAAGTATAGGTGATCGGGGAGAACCGCAGAATTAATTTTTTGCGATTTTGTTTATTAAGTATTAACGATAATCAATACTATGGACTTGGAAATAATAATGGTCACACTTCTTCAATGTTATTCAAGATTCACATCTACACAATACATTTTCTGTGTATTCTGAACTTCTGACTCATAGATTGGTACATAAGGTACTTTAGAAGTGTCAGCTACAAAATAATCATTGCGTGAAATAGCTAATTGAAATTCACAATCTCTTTCCAGTGGTCAAGGTTTCAAAAAAAAAAATGTCTGTCTAAAAGTAAATGTTTATCAAATAAATGTAAATATATACCTAAGTCTGCTGGGATAGGTACTTTACGCAGCAACTCCAAACACCACCCAAATTCGAACTGTTTCAATTTTACCTATTTAATTTTTCAAATTTATTTATAGGTACATAAAATAATAATTTTAATAATATCCAATTTACTAAATAAAGATTTTTTTCGGATTAATATGATTTAGCTTTTTTCTACTTCTTACTTTATTCACAGCACATTGGATAATGTATAGTGTATCTATACACTATACCTACTGTTCATAATATGGACAAGACGTATATTATCCGGACAATGTGTAAACTACCTACCCGTTTTTATACTCTACTAATAACACATATAATATATTATAATATTATGATATTATAGTAATAATATAGTAATCTCAAATCTAATGTTAAATATTTCGTATTATAAAAAAATGTATACATTTTTCAAAATTCAACGCAATTCATTTCAACGCTAACCCACAGTTTGGAAACCTCTGCTCTAAGGAGAAGAACTTGCATCGTGACCACGGACTAAGATATTTAAGTCCGTGATCGTGACTATACTATATAATATATTATTATATACTATTATAGAGAGTAGAGATAGTATATTAATGTTATCTACAGCTGTGATCCTGATTATATTATTGTGAAAATGGAATTCTATTATCAACAAAGCAGTAACTTACTGGCACTCGTCTAGCTCTAGCAGATATTACAGAGTTTTTTTTAGTTATAACTTATAAATAATAAATATTAAATGTATTAATCGTGGTCACTGGGCACAGTGTTATTGTGCGTATTGCATAGCCGAGCATACTGTCGCCGTGTTAATTTTACTGCGCGTTACTGTACTGCAGTTGTCTAAAGATAACAAATTGTTGTGTATTAAATATTAGCGTTTGTAGTTTAACTCGATAGATATACTATTTTTACTTTAACCAAGTGAATTTTTTGGTTACACGGTGGTTAGTTCAAATCGTTGTACTCAGTACGTTTATACTTTTTAAATAAAATTTAATTTTCAAGTCGATTGTCAATTATGCAACGTGCAAAAAGCATAATATTTTATAATGGGTCAACTGATAAATCCTCTTGTGGTTATTGTAAGAAAGACAAATCTAGCTGTAGCAATGGTAAGTACATTATCACACCTATTTGACACTTTGTACTTGGCCTTAAGTTGATTTATTGTTAATTTATATAATATGATTGATTGATAGGAATGTGGGCTTCTAGTCTCACAGTAGAAGCATACCAAGATATGATTGATCGTGGGTGGCGACGTGCCGGCAAGTATTGTTACAAATCAATCATGGATAAAACGTGTTGTCCACTTTACACTATCAGGTATAATCTCAGATGTTAGGAAATCAGTTGAACAAATATAATTATTATTTATTTTATTTTTTTTTGTAGATCAGGAATAGATTTTAGTTCTTATTTAATTGTTTTTATTAAATTAATAATGTAACAAAAAAAAGTTCAAATTTTTAGGTATAGCTTCTAAAATTGGGCGTATCTGAAAAATCCGGAAAAATCAATCTAAATATTTATTTTAATAAAATAAAATTGTTAAGCTTGTATATAACTAACTTTCAAGTTATTTTATAATACAGATGTGAAGCTTTAAAGTTTGAGATGTCAAAGTCACAGAAAAAAGTCATAAGAAGAGTAACTACATTTTTAAAAAATGGAGAATGTGAAAAAAATCTAGCTCATACTGAACAAGCTGAAAGAGAACCCTTCATGAAATGTGAAGTAGAAAGTAATTTGTTTGTTTTCCTTACTTTTTTTTTGTTTAGATTTAAACACTTAATGCAATTTGTTTATATTAGATACTTTTTCATATTCTTAACTTTATATTGTTAATTTATTAGTAAATTTGTTTTACATTATTAATATTCTAGTTGTACTTTTATTAAACAAAGTTAAAATATACATGAATAATTTGTCATTTTCTTATAGATATACAAAATCATGATGATAAAATGCAAATTACAAATACAGATGTTTTATTTGACGAAGAACAAAGTACTTCTGATATTGGTTCAAGTAACAGTACCTTGGAAATTACAAATAAAGGTCATTTAAATTAAAAAACTTATTATTAAATTTATAAACTATATTAAATGATATATTTATGTTACCTATATCCTAATATGTAGTCCACCAAAAAATATCCTATTTACCAATTATGAATGTGGTCTATTGTAATAACACATTATCACATAACTAACATTTGTCATTTTGTATAATCTAATCAAGATCTCTAAAAGGTTGTCTTTCATTAAATAAATATTTAGTTGTGTTTCTATAGAGATTAATTCAGTTATTAACAGTATTTTTAGATCTCTCTTTTATATTTTAAAATTGAATAATTTTATTTTTAATAACTTAAAAGTATATCTTCATGATTTTTTTAAGACTCAATCCATTATATATTCAGCCATTTATGTCCATGTAAGATGAATTTTTTTATGCTTATTGGATAGTTTGGCAGATATTTTTACACCTGAAAACTTGTTATGTACATTATTCTCGATCATTTCTTTACAGTTTTTCTTGACTATTACACAATTTTGGCCATAATCTTGTAAGTATTTAACTAGGTATTCATCAATTAATGAAATTCTATAAAATTATTTAACCAGAATTTTGAAAAGTTACTTATAATCTACCATACTTTTTAATTCACCACAAATGACACTAAATTATCTAAATCATTGTTGTGCCAGCAGTACATTCTTGCCTCACTTCACTGATATTTGGAAATGTAAATTAGATTTCTTTATATTGATGTTGTTGATGATTGACCCTGGTAAATATAAAGATAAAATGTTTAAAAGGGTTTAAATATTTTTAATTGATAAATAATATGATTATAAAATAATGTAACTTATCTACAGAAGAATACTAAAGATTAGTAGACCTCATGCTCTGCATACATTTATTGCTAAGTATTAAATATGTAGCGAGCTGTTATTATTATGTATATATATTACATATACATATATAATTGTGAGTACATATTTATATGATAACCATGAAATAAGGGGGGTATGAGACACAGAAAAGACTTATATATAACTTATTTCACATGGACTAACCTAACCTTTAAGAGTGTGCTTTTACTCATAGGGGCATCTAGCGGGCATACCTTGCTGCAATAAATGTATGTGTAAGGGGCGACTTACCGCAGACCATATATGGGCATATAGAAATAATATAGTAGGGATACTTTAGCCTAGGAGAACTGTTCCCCAAACTGAAAGGGTCTTTCAGACGCTGTATCACAAAACTCGAAGAAATAACTCTCTAGCACCACGTAATTTACTTTTATTATTATTTTAGTTTGGACTTAATGATTTTTATTTAATTAACGTAATTACATATACAACAATAGTCATCGATTGTATTAGAATCATTTAAACTCCACCCTTCGGACTGTAGAAAAATTAGGGTTAGAAGCAATTATTAGAGTGGAGATAGCCTTTATGTATGATGTGTATAATGATTGATTATAATTTTTAATTATCTTTTAATTTTCAGAAGTTAGCAAAATAGATATACCTCATAATTTAAATTGTAACTCTGAAGCTCAGAAAGTACCAAAAAAAGTTAAACCTGGTATAATATTTTTCTTCATTTTACTTATGTTAATAATATTTATATGATGATTATTAATAAAATATCTAAATAATAATAGGTAAAGGAGCTGATCCAAATTTGCCAAGTTCAAAAAAAAAAAAGTTTTTACGCATTCAAAAAAAATTAGCTAAAGATCCAAATTTTGTATGTACAATTTCACCCCCTAAAATAAAACTTTTAGAAGAGTATATTGCTGAGAATGATTCAGTATACACTGGTGAAGATAAAAAATTAAGAGTAAGTAGCTGTAATATATATATACTTTTCTAATGTCTAAGCCAAGTAATACGTTAATTTAGAGATATTTTATTATGTAACTATAAATGTATACAAATGTTGATTAAATTTATACTTTTTTTGTTTAAATGAGCATGTCCCTGTATATACATTTTTTTAGGTGATTTATTGTAGTGATCTATTTAACTAATTGATTTTAACTTTATTTTCTTAACTTTATTAATAATAGATTAATTATAATCTAGCAATGGAACTATTAACTATTAACACACTAAAAAATACATAAGATTATAAATTTTATAATACTTGAAATTTTATTTTTATTTTTTAATTTAAATAAATACATGAAGTACTTGTATTACTTACTTTTAATATGTACATATTTTACTTTATCTTATTATACAGTTTTATTTTTAATTATGTAAAACATTTAAATTCACGTTCATTGTATATTTTAAATTATTAATTAATTATTCACACTTCTCAGTTATAATTAGTTGACTGTTGATTGAATCTCTACTGTATTTTATAAATTTCTTTATATTATGCAAAAAATACAAATAATTTGACTTACAGATAAAATAATTAATTAATTATTTATTTATTTTTATTGAATATTTAAAACCGTGGCAGCTCTGGCCATTGGTCTTTAACTAATTAATTTATACATATCCAGTTTATTTTTTACAAAGTAAAATCAGCAATCAAATAAAATATATTAATTTTAGATAAAATTAGTAAGGATGAAATCTTCAAGCAATTCTTTTGAAGATGAGTATGCAGTATACCAATCATATCAAACTGTTATACACGGTGATAAAATTGAACGCTGTTCAAGAGAACAATTTATTCATTTTCTTGTTGATTCACCTCTTAAAGTAAGCTTTAATTTCTTAACCTTATAAACAATTTTTGTATGTAAGGTGACCTTGGTCAAGACCGGCACAGAAGCATTTTCCCAAACTTTCACTGCTGGAGCTACTTTATTTGCCAAATACCAAATAACTGTGCACAATGACACACCAGATGACTGTAATACGGAGCAATACTTATCATTTCTTGTTGATTCACCTTTGAAGGTATCATTAATTTCCTAGGTTTTAAATACCATGCCATGTGTAATGCTCAATTGTTTTTAATTTTGTCGGTCTGATCGATCCACCAATTTTATAAATGCTTCCAACACATTACAATTGTTAAATAAATATTAATAATTTTATTTCTAGGAAGAAAAATCAAATCATCCTCATCATCCTGGATATGGCTCATTTCATCAACAATACTGGCTTGGTGATAAATTAATAGCTGTTGGAGTAATAGATATTTTACCAAAGTGTGTATCATCTGTATATTTATTTTACGACCCAGATTATCATCACATGGTGTTAGGAACTTATAGTTCCTTAAGGTAAATTCAATATTATCTATACTATAATAAAATATATCTTATAAATTGAAATTTTTTTAATGCTGAGAATGTTTAAGGGAAATATATTTAGTGAGAGAATTGCACAACATGTCACCCAATTTGAAGTACTATTACATGGGCTTTTATATACATTCATGCCCAAAAATGCGCTATAAGGCAAAAATTCGACCATCTTATCTATTATGCCCGCAAAAATACACATGGCATGCAATTGAAAAATGCATTCCAAAACTTGATAATAAAAGTTATTCAATATTTGATGAG
This sequence comes from Aphis craccivora, assembly GCA_009835225.1. Taxonomy (NCBI): domain Eukaryota; kingdom Metazoa; phylum Arthropoda; class Insecta; order Hemiptera; family Aphididae; genus Aphis; species Aphis craccivora. Next base: position 8,263 of record VUJU01001702.1, read on the forward strand.
TCTGATGACATTGAAGATAATGATAATTTCACAATAGATAACGTAAATAATTAATGAAACTAGTGTACTTACATTAATGTTATATAATAATGTTATAATTTATAGATTCTAGTACTATATCGTGGTACATTGATGTCTTATTCAACATACAAAATAATTGGTCATAATCAAGATGAACAGATTAAAGAATATAAAATATTAATTGGACCTAAACTGGTACAGAAATTAATTTACTGCATTATGGATTAATTATAATAGTTGCTGTATACAACACATTGATCTGTAATTTTAACAACTTATAAATATTGATTGTATCAAAATGTATATTCTATTTAATTTTTAATGTCTTTATTTTAAAACTAACATTTATATATATATATATAATTATCAATCATACAAATGAGCATAATGATTTAAAACCATAAGTTTCTTTTTATTTTGTTTATCTTGTTTGCTAATTTTGTAAACGTATGTTTTATAACTGCTCGAGTTTCTGAGGATAATATTTAAGGAAATGTATGAAATACAAACAGGTACCTAAATAAATTATCAGTATAGAAAGTTTTTATTAGAAGTTTCTATACTCTAAACCAGTGGTTCTCAACCTTTTTTGTTTCACGGCACACTGTTATACATAACAAATTTTCACGGTACACTCAAGCACTTGACAAACACAACAACTTTGGCAACTTCGCCGAAAACACTGTTTTCAATATTTAATAACATTTCTCGCGGCACGCCTAGACAATCTAGGCAACCGGTTGAGAACCACTGCTCTAAACAGTAGTTAGCAAATATGATTACTAGGGCCCAGATTTACAAGCATTTTTATGTTTTTTTCAAGCATTTCAAAAAGTAGCTAGATAAGTTACAAGTTTGAATTCATTTTATTTTTATTTATTGTTCAAGAAGATAATGGGCTCCACTGAACATATTTGTGTGGGGGCCATGAGCTCACAATTTGAAATATAAACTCATTAAATAGTTTAAATAAATTAAATAATTACAATTTCCATATATGTAAATATATGTTTTCTTCTCTTTTCTTATATAATACAATATTATGTAAAAAATTGTGTAGTTAAATAATTCAATATAATATGGTAATATAAAAAAAAAAATTAACAATAATCACTAAAGTCATTCTACTTTTATGCAAGGCTGAGCAAGTTAACGATTTTTTTTTTTTAACTCTTAAGTTAAGTTATTTTAAAATAATAAAGTAAAGTTAAGTTAAAAGTTACTCAAATTTCTTTTGTTAACTTTGAGAAAAAAGTTTCTTAACTTAATTTTAAGTTAAATTTTTCTAATTTTCAAAATAAAAAATTCTAGACATATAATAATGTTTATTTGATAGTTTTTCTTTATGCACAAGAAAATTACTGGGGGGAATTTAAAATAATACATCAAAGTATTAAGTAGCTATCAAAAAACCTACTTTTCTAAAAATACTATTCTATTAATACTACTATTTTTAAGAATCTTAAAAGAGTTGCTGTGTTTAATTTCTAATGGTAGTATATTGTAAATTGTTGGACCAATATATTATAAGTATGTGGATTGTGTTAATTTTTTGTGCATAGTTGGTACTTTGATATTAGATATTTGTCTATTATTATGTCCGTGTTCAGTTTTAAAAGTAAGGTTTTAATTATATAAATTGCCGACACTTTTTTAAAAAAAATTTTATCGGTAGTATATTCATGTCAATGTATAAATATTTGTGTGGTATCTTGAATCTTTTTTTAAGATAATTTTTAGTATTTTATTAAGTATTTTTTTGGATATATAGTTGTATTATATGTACCTCTCCATATAGAAATACCATAAATAATTATGGATTTTATTAATGCTTGATACACTACTCTAATTGTCTTTAGTTCTAAGATATCTGTTAAATTTTTAAATGCATACATAAGTTTTCTTAATTTATTTGTTATATATTTTATGAGGTCATTCCATTTAAGATTATGACAAATAATAAATAATATTTAATAAAAAATATAATTAATCATAATATAAAATAATTTTACTCAAAGGTATCAAAAATAATGAAATTAAAGATTTTTTTTTTTAATTTTTAAGGTTTTTAGAGCATATAAATCTAGGCCCTAATTATCACTTATCATATTATACATTATGTTATTCATATTGTTTGTGTTGAGATATTAGTATATTACACAAAAATGTATTAAATAATAAATTGTAATTACAACATATGTTATCTATCCTTTAACAATATTTTATTAATTGTATAGATTACACTCCAATTTAATGTTGTAATAATTTTGGTTAATTTTATTAGTATTAATATTGTGCTAACCAGTATTAAGTATTTGAGTATATTTTAAATACTATTTTATTATACTGAAAATACTTTCAATTAAATATATTTTTCTGACTCAATTATAAATATTTAGAATTTTATAATATTATTAACATTATGTTACTGAAAAACAACTACCACCAAAACCAAGATCTTTTATTTTATAAATAATATAATGTAGGTTTTGGGCTAGTTATATAAATGAGTTTTGGCCTTTCCATAAATAATAGTGCATCTGTGAAGTAAGTCTTTAGTGTTAGCATTACAAACTTTAACAAAAAGAAAAAATAAGGGAGACAATATTTTTGAAAAAAAAAAATAATGTTTCTTAAGTTTAATAAACCTTTATAACTATAAATTAATGCATTATAATTTAAAAAAAAATTCAAGTAAAGTAAGTCAAATCAGTAAAATGAATTCATATTCTTTTTAATCTGTATTTTAAATTTGAAAATTGGTTTTATTATTATAGATAAGAAAACTAAGTGTAACAACAAATTTGCAAATTTTGTGTTTAAATTTTTGTTTATATTATTACAAATCGCAATTAATAATTATTTTTAATATTACCTGATACCTATAGTATGAATAATTTAAACATAGTTTAAAACAACAACAAACAGCTTATGGATTCAGAGTAAGGAAAGGTATGATAAAAACAATTATGTGTATATAATTTAATTACACATATGTATATACATAATAGTATTTAAAATTTGTAACAAGTACTTTTATTTATTTTTTTATAAATATTTGAGTAATAACCTCTACCTTTAATAATAAAATTTACTTAACTACTTGAAATAATATTTTACAAAAATTAAGTGATATTGTTTATTATAAAATTAATCAACAATATAAAAAAAAAATATACATTTTAATCAAACTAAATTTAGATGGTACCTTCTGGTTGTTGTTAATTTTAAATATACTGTAAAGATATAAAGATATAATTTTAGGTATGAGCAATTATTGATTCATGTAAAAAATCACATTTAAAAATAAGTTAACTACATTTAGGAATAATAATTAAATTAAATTAAATTATAGTTTTGAAAATGTTGGTTTTTTATCCTTTGTAGCAACAGCCATTGACGCTTTGATGAAATCTTCACTTTGTAATAATATTTGATTCCAGTCTCCCTGTAAATATATATATATTTTTAAATTTTTGTTAAGTGTAAAATGTCTAATGTATGATTATACGTATAAAGTTTAACCGATTTACCTTATTCTTATTTCCAAACAAGTTATTAAATATTATAGAACTAATACAATTATTTAATTAATATATACTTGAATTTACAAATGTCATAAAATGTTATTGTTCTTTGATTATAAAAAATATAATAATATTCCTTATTATATAAAAAAAAAGAAAGAATAATGAACTTATAACAGTCTAATACACAATAAAATAATAAGTAATTTTAAATCATTTGAATTTTTTTTTAATATTGATTAAGGAAAAAGTATCATTTACTTTATTGTCTTAGCTTTTATTTAGATACTTAACTAAACAATTAGAATGTTATTATTAATTTTTAATACTTTTTAACTTACAATATGATCCAATCCTTCTTGAACGGTATGATCTCGTGAATAAATTATGCTTCTTTTAGTCATTTGGACTCCTACAGGACTTTTGCTGGCTATGTCTGAAGCAATGTTCATAACATTTTCTAACATACTAAAAATGTATGATTATATAAATGAAAATATAATTATTATCTAGAAACTGACATTTATAATGAATATAAATAGGTATTAAATAAATTATTATGAAAAACTACTTAATAAAAACAGAATATAATTAAAAGAAATATATGATTTTTTTCTTTAGTCACCATAAACGTATCAAATTACTTTTAAAAACTAGTATTTAATATGCACGAATAATTACCTTTCTTTGGTGTCATAAACTTGAGTAACAAAACCAATATTTTTGGCTTCTGAAGAATGAAATTTACGAGCAGTAAAAGCTAATTCATTGAATGTACTCATACTTCCAATAATTTTTGGCATTCTCTGCAATGTACCAACATCTGCTGCCATTCCTATTTAAATAAATTAGAAAAAGCATTAGTTTGGCTTTATTTTAAAGTCTAAGGTGAAAATTTGTAATTAACTTTACTAAAAAAAAAAATATATCAAGTGATTAAAAACAGAATATTAATAATAATTATAGAATAAAAAAATATTTTAAGGTTCAACAAACCAATTTCGGTTTCTTTAAGTTGAAACCAAGCATCTTCTGTACAATATCGTATATCGGCTGCTGAAACTAGATCAACTCCACCACCAATACATCCATTATGAATAGCAGTCAACACAGGCTTATCACACTAACAAATATATTATAATTTGTTCATTAAAAATGTGAATGTTAACAAGTATTAATGGAATAAAATAGACAAATTATCAATACTAAATTTTATATTAATATTTTAATTCAATTTTTAATGGTGTTTTTGAGAATAGTTATACTAGTATTATATTAGTAATACTTTTTCAAGAGCGGTGAGACAATCTTGATATGTTTTAATAAAACATCGTAAAACTTTTGATTTTCTTGCAATGTCATCATGATTTGCAACTTCTTGACCAAGATTCATAAGGTCAAATAAATCAATTCCTATTGGAAAAAAAAATATATAATACATTTATATAATGATTATATTATACCTTTTCTCAATACAATGAAAATTTGTTATATTATGGAATACTTAATACCATACTGGTAAATTCTTTTTATAAAAACATTATCATTATCTGCTATTGATTAAAATTTTAATAAAATAAGTGACACAATCCAGTGAAAGAACACATTGATTCTATACATCCACACGTGAAAATGGTTCTGATTAAGCAGAACATTCGTGGGATGCGCAGAAGAACTGATTTTAGTCAAGTTGGAATATGTTCTCTCACTGGATAGAATCAAGTCTGATATATAATGACATTATTAGTATAAAACATTATATTTTAATCTACCTGAAGTGAAATATTTTCCATTAGCTGAAAGAACAATTACTCGACAGTCTGTGTTTTCATTTAGCTCATTAAAACATTTTCCTATTTCTCTGAAAATAAATTTATTACATTAGTTAATGATATACTTGTTTCTTACATGTATTTTCAGTTATCTTAGTGAATTTTAAGACTACAAATTATTTGTACCTAGGTATTATTATGCACTCATATATTAGTTCTCTATACTGGTTGCAAAGTTCACATAATTATATTAGTTGTTCTTGCGTGTTTACAATTTTACATTACCTAGGTATCTCAAATAAATAATAGCTAAATTGGCGGGGTAATATAGATTTAGGTAATGATCATCATAATCAGACTTCCTAGAATTAGTAAGTACCTAATTAAAATTCACACAACTTTAGCATTATTATCATGCACAGATTCTCTCAACATGGGATGCAATTCTATAATAGCTCAGAGCTCCTACGATCCTAAAATTTCTCACACCTATAATCTTGAGATGCATAAAATCATTAATAATGTGCAATTTTTAAAATATTACTTACAACCACATCGCTTTGTTCATCGCATTAGCTTTTTCTGGTCTATTTAATTGGACACTATAAACAAATTCTTTAGGACTTTCAATTTTTAGTGTATGATATTGAGACATTGCTCTAATTTTTGATATATCTAAAAAATAAACGAAAAAAACACTGGTAGATTTGTTTTTATCGAACATTAATGTAAACTTTATATTTACTTCGGAAAAATAAAACTCCTTTTTGAAAGCTAGAGATTCCTAAAAACATGGTAAATTATATGAACACTGCGGAAATAATATTATTCAAGTATATTAGTAGGTAATAGGTTTTACTTTTATTTTATTGTTATTAGGTAACTCAATACTAAACACTAGGCAATTTGTTAAATAATCGTAATGTATTATACTGCAATGATGATAAGCGATAACTAATACTATGCAATCCAAATTGCAATATATTTTGTAATTGGAACGTCGAAATCAAAATTAATAAAAATAAAATTCACTAATATATTGTAATGTATTTAAGTAATAGATACTATAGTAAATACATATATAATAGTAATATGCCTATGTGTCCAATCGTAAACTTTTACTTAAATCACAGGACACAGATGATAATGCATTACAAGTAGTAATACGGAAAATGTCCGTGCCCAATAGGCACAAATAGTAGTGACGTCACATTGACTATTGATAAGACCGACGGTTCAAAACAAACTGTTATCACGGTTCATTCCATAAGAAATACATGGGTCGAAAAACATGTTTGAAAAAAATTGGTTTTAAGTGCATATGTATTTTTTTCTTAAAGTTCTAACTATTAAAAACATGTTCTTTACAAGTTTATACATTTATACCGATCAAAAATATGAAGCTAAACGCTTTTTTCGTCAATATAAACAAAGTGTAGTATTTTGTATTACTATGGCACACACATTATGTACATTATTATGGCACACCATAATGTATTCAATGCATTATACACAAATCAGTTAAGTATTATTAATATTTTTTACTATTGCAATTTTTACATAGAAGTATGTACTATTTTCCCTCCATTTTACATAATAAGCATGTTTTAT